>OY720028.1:17613116-17789151 GCA_963082485.1 Eudonia mercurella
ACTCGGTCCGAAGCTGAAATAAAAGGCGACTAATCCAACGACATTAACCGCCTGAACTCAACGTTCAGCCACTGAAAAACGGCAACTTTCAAGTACCTACAACAACATAGATGCTGGCAAACTCAACAACGAATTTATAACAACCAATCATAATTATCTTTATGAACGCTAGACAATCACAATATTACTCCAATTCAATTCCAGTGGTAAATTACCCCATTATTTATTTAGGCTGAATTCTTTTCTTCGATTGCCACACCACTCCCGCAGAGAATGTTCACCATATCGATCGATAGATCAATATCGAAGCTTCTCGAACAATACATACACTTCCGTTTCCGGTTTCTACTGAATTTAATTAAATTAGTAAGGTAAAAATATTAAATATTAACTCATCAAGTAGTTTGTAGTTCAAATTGCTTTTGTAACTAAAAAGAATAAAGTTTTATCATCAAATTATTTTATAGTTCGTTACATTCTTCGTGTTGCCACCACCAGGGGCCGCCACGGTAGGCTGCGTAAAATTGTCTTTGGCAACTGTCAAAGTTTACATGTAAACAAACAACCTCTCAGCTATTTTCCTTTTCTATTTAATTGATTATTTAGCTCAAGAGTGTATTAAAAGCCGTTTTATTAATTGTAAGTGCTAAACAAATGGTGGAGTGATGTGTATTATATGTCAGTCGAAGCTAAGAGTCCAAATTATGGAGATATAACGAATTTCATTCAACAAACTACATTGATCCATTGATCTTGGAAAACCAATGTTTACAGGTAATTCTTATATTATCTAACTAGTGCCAACCTATCTGTAATATAACAGAGGCAGGCTGGGTTTCAAATTTACAACGTAACAATAGATAGATTAAAAAATAGATTTTAGTAGGTACTTTTTAGTTTTCGAAGAGGCGTAAAGACGTTCGTTTCCATTTATGTCATAGTATACGTTCCTTACCATCCCATAACCTTACCCATAATTTAAACATATTTAATTTGTACTACTGATAAGGATCATAGCAAGTGGCAAGAAGTGATCTCTGCCTACCCCTATGGGAGACAGGTGTGACCTTATGTATGTATGTATGTAATGATAAAAACTAAATACAATTTGAAAAGAGGCAGACAGAGTGTTGAAAAAATTCCACCCCACCGCACCCCATGACATACGGGTCAGGTGTACTATCAACTATCATAGGGTGCAGGTTCGAATCACGCTCGTGGAATTTTCTCAACACTTTGTATTTTTTTAAAAGCTATGATAATTATATTATATATATAGCTATAACAATAAATTAAAAATAACAACTAAAAAGTAAACCTCGTTTTAAAATTTTATATCATAATCATTATTTATTTCAAGACAAAGAAATCGTAACAAAATTAAAAATATGAAAGGCAAGCAAAAATGAATTTGGCCAAAGCCAGGCAGAAGCAAGTTGAATGAGAACGGAAGGCTGACTCTATCTCGAACTGTTACTGTTAAAGTAACGGGAGGGATAAAACGATGGACATTATAATAAATTTTACAGTCATAATATAAATATAATCTTATTAACGTCAATACTAACGCCTCTACCGACTACCATAGCCCGCTGATCACCAACCCGCATTTGGCAATCGTGATGATTAAGCCATTACCCATCAATTGGTAGTGATGACTTGTAGTGAAGCCTATAACTTGCCCAACAGTGGGATAGTTATAGGCTTTTTTCTCTATTTTTTACTATAATAATATTATAAAGAGGCCAAGTTGTGAGGTTTGTTTGTAGTAGGTAATCTCCGAAACTACCAATCCGATTTCAAAACTTTTTTCACCAATATTTAGGATAAACCTTCAGGGTGGATATAAATAAGCTATATTTTTTGATATATAATCCACGCGGATGAAGTCGCAGTCAAAGTGCTAGTAACCGATAAAGTCAATAGTCTACTATAGAGCAAATGGTCGTTCAAGAAAAAGTATCTATTTTATAGGATTTCGGAACATAGCTAATAGCTAAGCTAGCTGAAGTAAAATGAAAGCCGAAAGTGATGCATAATTGTAAGTGTACACAGTACTTGCAAACAAATATATTCTATTATATTCCGATTAGCAAGTTGCTAAGCTCAAGTGGCAGTGGGCAGGGCACATTGCTCGCAGGACTGATGGCCGTTGGGGCGGAACAGTCCTCGAGTGGCGACCGCGTACCAGAAAGCGGAGTGTTGGCAGGCCTCTAACAAGGTGGGCCGCCGATCTGGTGAAGGTCGCGGGAAGCCGCTGGATGCGAGCAGCACAAAACCGGTCGTTGTGGACATCCTTGGGGAAGGCCTTTGTCCAGCAGTGGACGTCTTTTGGCTGAAATGATGATGATGATGATGATATTCCGATTAGTCAAAGCTACGAAAATGATTGCTGAAACAAATCTCTAAATTGCAACAAGTGATTAATCAACCATTTGAATGAATACATGCTCGTCATGCCACAAATATATTGAAAACTGGTCTTTTGTGTATGGACAAAAAGGATTTTACAGCTTTTAGGGCGTTAGTGACGGAAGTTGTTGACATTGAATGGGCGCCTTTGGCTTTCGAAGTAAAAAGTGTTGAATAATTTCGGCGGGCTGGTTTGAACCACGATAGCTCAATTGGAAGAGCACCTGACCCGGAATGTCAGAAGGGCGCAGGTTCAAATCCTGCTCGTGGAAATTTTTTCAAATTTGTGTTTTTGTAATTTGTTCGCAACAAAATTTGCGTTAAACAATTATTTGAACAGGATTATACGCTTTTGCTTTTTTTAAACTTTGATAAATTACCGCATTGACTCTATAAATCAATACAGTGAAACTGCTATGAAAATATTTATATAGGGCCTAGACAATTGGCACAACGCTAGAATGACACGTACGTATGTTATATGGGAAGATCGTATGGGATTGATATAAGCCAATTAAAGAACATTCATTCATCATCATCTCAGCCAAAAGACGTCGACTGCTGCGCAAATGCCTCCCCCAAGGATCACCACAACAACAGCCGAATTTGTGCTGCTCGCATCCAGTGGATGTCGTCAACGTCAACGTCATTTATAGTTCATACGTATCGTAGGGTAGTTCAACGAGAGGGCTTTCGATTAAATAAAATAAAATAATGCCACATCCACAAAATATCGCTCGTTAACTTTACTCCCAATAGATTCCTCGAGAATCCGTCGGCTTAAAGTTTAATTAAAGATGCATCCCTAAAGAAAGGAGGTTTTGTTAAATCCCATAAGTTTTTAACAGTTGCATTCGCTGATAATACTAATTGACTTTGCAGAAGTAGGTTTAAGGCTGCTCAGATAAAATATGATGGCCTTAACAGCTGGTCGGCGAAAGAGATAAAAGTGAAAACTTTTAAATTGTTACGTCCTTTTTGTTTTTTGTTATTAAAATACATGATGGTGAGATTACTAATAAGCTTAGATAACAACATGTTCATAATCTCTTGCAAAAAATTATGTTAAAGCTGTGTTGTTTACTAAAGTTTACGCAAACACTAAACTGTAAAATATTTAAAAGATTATTTTATTTTAAAAGTTTGCAAACGAGCGCCTGCTCGTTAAGGCCGCCTGATGGTAAGCGGTCACCGCCTATAGACATCAGCAACATCAGAGGTGTTTGTGTATGGCATTAATTGCACAGCCTAACGAAAGTCTGGGGACGCCCAAATTATCCCGGGCGTCACTCCTCTGGTGGGTCGTTGCAGGGGCCATGTTTGCCATTCGTTATCCCGTGCCATCCCCATGACAGAGAAGGGATGGTACTGGTAAGTAGTTCGATTGACGAGGGGATTCCTCCCCTCGTCAAGCTTTCAGTAGCTGGACGAGAGAAGAGGAGGAGAGTCCTACATAACCCGGGGTATGCGCAAAGCATGTTATTTAGTAAAAAAACGGAGTATCTGAAAGATAAAAGGTCAATAAAAGTACTCGGAGCTGCGTAATTCTATGCAGGTGTGAAAGATTATTGCTACTGGGCTTAACTCATCCCACTGGCTCTATTTATCTGATTAATGTTTTTCTTGTCGCAGCTGGCTTTACTAAATCATTTTCATCGTGCTTCAAGATCGTCCAGACGCACGTGAAATATTGCCTAGGCCATTAGGCTTTTTTAACGAGCCTAATCATCTTGATATAATTTGTGTAAATTCTTATTTGAATAAAGAATAAGTTAGTAAATTAATTAACCTTAAATAAAACCGTGTTGTTTATTTCCTTTTGTTTTTATTTCCAAAACTGTCCAAACAAAAGAAGATATCGGTATGAACACACTAAATATTACAAAAAACTATTGAACTTTATACATGATAGTCTATTATAGAGCTCCATTAAAACACAGGCCTACCATAACGTAGTATTTATCGCCTACGGCCAATTTCCTTAGTATTCTGTGCTTCGAATGTATGTGTTGCTAATTGGGGATTATTTACACAAAATAATGAGTACCGCCTATTCAGAAAATGCTCAATAAGGCCGCATTTAAGACCTTGCTACGAGCTTTTAAAGCAATATTATTGGAGTTGTCAAAACGAGACACGTGTAGCGGCGTATGTAAACGCGTTTCGTTTTTACAACTGTTTTTTATCAAATTTAACTTAGCAAAATTATTAGGCTGAATGGGCATAATTTCCAGTACGTTTGCGAAAAAAGATAATGAAAGTTCTGTTTCAAGCAAAGCACACTCGCTTCGCCACACACACAGTGTGACTCATGTGAGTGTGTAGAAAGAAACGTCACGAAAAGTCTCGTCGCGCGCCATTCGATGCGCAGCCACCGCGCGCCCGCCGTTATAAAAGTGAAACATAGACTAAAAAAATAAAATATTTCGAACTAAGAATTTGAAGGAGTGGTTTGTTTGTTTGAGATCGATATTTTTCATCTTATTGCTCAAACCCCGAGCCTACACAGAAACACATCCAACTTTTTAATAAAAATATGTATAAATCTAATTTGTTTAATGATAATGAATATTAACAAAAAAGTGTAACAAAACATTCGTTTTATTCAGTTTCACCCAACAAACCTTATTCAAATAAATAAATATTTTTTTTTTTTAAATACGAAGATCTACGAACTACTTAATCTGGCCTACGCCTTTTTTTATATCCGAGTTGACAAAACTTCACCCGAGTTCTTTGTGTAATAAGACGTGTTATGAGACTCCTTTTTAACTTTACCTACCGTAAAATTCTTAGTTTATAATAAATAATAACTAATACTTCCTGAAATTATGCATAATGCTAAGCGCGAAGCCATTAATTGAAATACTTTTGTGATAACTTAGGCAACAGATTGTAAGTAATCATTAATGATTACTTAGCTTTATGTAAATAAACAGAGGAGCGCGATGGCACAGTGGTTAACGCGCCCGGTCTGCGATTGCTGACGTTAAGCAACTTTCGCAAAGGCCGCTCATCGGATGGGTGACCAAAAATGTATCATCTCGAGCTCCTCCGAGCTTCGGAAGGCACGTACAGCCCTTGGTTCCTGCTGTAGTCATTAACAACCACTGCACCGCACTGGGCCCGCGTGGTGGTTTATGGCCCGTTCTCCCTATCCATCCATAGGGAAGGCTCGTGCCGCAGCAGTAGGGACATATAATGAGCTGGTGATGATGATGTAAATAAACATTTACGCAAACGTTACGTAACGTTAGAACTTTTACTGCATTGTCATCAAATACGTGTCACGGAGCCACAATATTTTACATAATTTTCGATGATTTGATAAACTTCTTTGTGTTAGGTAATAAAAAATATTACCGCAAACCTACATACTCATTTATATCAGTATAATAAATTACTGTCTGGAAGTCATTTTAAGGAGCTCTTTAATGAAATGACTTCGAATAAGTACGGTCCCTTTATGGGTACTACCGAGGGTATGACTAGAAACATATTATCAAGCTCCTGTTTGTAGCCCAACTAGCTCATGAAGTTTACACAAGGCGGTATTACAGAATTTATAGCGTGTACTAAAGTATAGTTCGGAGTTACAAATTGCGCAAACTATGTTATAACTATTGGACTGCACATGGCAACATTTAGAACTTTCAGCAGCCTATTAATGCGTGTGTTATTACTTAGACATGATTGTAAACCAATATTTAACAGGTTTTAACGCCAATCAGCCGGTGAAAAAGTAGTCAATAGTCATAGTCATAGATATTTATTGTATCACATTGTACAAAGATTTTATAAAAACAGTATTAAGTCCCAAACATGGCCCTGCAAGGGCTGCAAGGGCATTGCAACATTAAACATAATTTATTTAATAAATTTAAACTTAATTAGCGTAAGTCAGCGATATTACGTCACTGTGAAGTTGCCCTCACAGTCGAAAGAACACTTTTGCAAGTATTCTACAATCGATAAGACGTAATTGCTCTTCCATAACTCGAACTTGAGCTTTCTGAGACTGATTGATTCTTTCAGTAAAATTTTATTTTGTTGATCTACATAGACGTAAATGAAAATGTGCTCTTATATAGCTAAGCAGGAATTTTAGTAGCTAACCACTCGAAATCGAACCGACACAAGATGGCACACAATTACGAAGTACATAATTTGAAATGTTTTAATTATGATCTTACGGATTTCCTCCACCAAAATGTATAAACTAGGCATAACACTATCTTAATATATAAGCAGGAAAAAAACAACAAACAGAAACCCTCTTATCATCCTGCCCGAGTCGCAGCATCACTTGTCACTCAGAATTAACTCCCGAGGGCTGACCTGCCGTCTGATAAATGAGTGGCCCTGACTTCTCAAGCGAGTCAGTTACGAGGGTACTGTAATATGACATACTAACGCCCGTTATATAATACCTTCAGATATTCTGGAAATAACGTAAGTATTTCTTAGCTTTGCTTGGAAGACTGATGAACATGTTAATATCACGATCTGGGTGAGAGGTCGCATTCGTATAAAGTGGCTTTGTTTATTTCTGTTTGTTTTGAGTAGTAAAAAGTTATAAATAGCTTGCTTACTTCTTAACTGATCTTTAATATTTGTAAAAATATTATGATCGGATGTTAGTGATGGTAGTTGTTGACATTGAATGGGCGCCTTTGGCTTTCAAAGTAAAAAGTGTTGAATAATTTCGGCGGGCTGGTTAGAACCACGATAGCTCAATTGGAAGAGCACCTGACCCGGAATGTCAGAAGGGTGCAGGTTCAAATCCTGCTCGTGGAAATTTTTTCAACATTTGTGTTTTTATAATTTGTTCGCAACAAAATTTGCGTTAAAAAATATTTAAACATTTATTTATGTTTGCCAATTTACAATATCACATACAAAATGAGACCGGGTATCGGCAAACGTAGTGTAGGAAGCACTCAGACTAGGTGGAACGACAATCTTCGCAAGGTGGCTGGCAAGAGCTGGATGAGAGTAGCCGCGGATCGTACTCGGTGGCGTGCACTTGGAGAGGCGTATGTCCAGCAATGGACTGGTATAGGTTGATGATGATGATGATGATGCTGATGATGATGATAATGATGATACAAAATGCACTGCCAACTATGCTATCGTAGCTCATCGTAGTTAGCAGTGCACCTGACCCGCCCCCCAACCGCCTAACTCTCTCGCTTTCGATCGCTTTGAAGGCGAGGCCCTCGCCTCGCCTTCAAAGCGATTCAAAGCGATCGAAAGCTATAAATATAATATCGAAATATAATATCGAATAATATCGAAAGCTATAGCCTATAGCTTTCGATATTGCTTTCATATTCCTTTCGAAATGACAAGATGACGCCTCCTCCTCGCCTCGCCTTCAAAGCGATCGAAAGCGAGAGCGTTAGGCGGTCGGCCCCCAGGCATGTCATGGCGTGCGGGTTCGAATCTCGCTCGTGGTACTTTTTCAACACTTTGTCTTTTTTCAAATTGTAATTTGTTCGCAACAATATTTGCGCAAAAATTATATGTAAATAATCATTAAATTTTAAATTTTATAAAAAACAAGTAGGTACAACATATTAAAAATTGTATATAGGTATGACTTATGTTAGTTCAGTATGCAAATTTAATCTAGTACATAGTCTGAGTTCTTTATCACGTTCGGATTTGAATCAGCTAAACTTTTTGTACAAATTTTATAAAGTAGTGATTTTACCACACAGTTCAGAATTATCAGAATGCATTCTTCTATCGAAGAAAGCCCGCAAGATACTGAATAGTTGGCTCCTTTAATTAAGAGCTTTAAACCATTTAGAACATTTCGGTATTTAATACAAACTTCAAAGTTTAATATTTATCTAACCAGTTAGCCAATTCTTATGAAATATCTAGTAAGTAAATAGAAACTTTTATTAAGTGAATTTATGCGGTTTTTGGTGCACTATGTACAATTTCAAGTGTGTCTTTGTGTGTCCGTCTACACGCACGCACGTGTTTTCCAATCCGATCTGAAGCCCTCGGAGAATCTAGTAGGAAACGGGGACACGCACTTGTGCGTGATACCAACTCCTTTAGAAAACCTCTGGCAGTGTTTAGTTTCGCCCTCAAAGTTTCTCGCCTCCCCCAAAGTCCGATGACACTGAAAATGCCGCCAATGCCGCTTGAGGCATTCAATGAGCAAACACTCTTTAAAAAAACATGCACGTACCTACGCACACACAGAAGCACTGACGCGCAAGCTAACATCCAAACTCATATTAATTCTGTATGACAATTGTGATGCATCCATATAAAAACATTGATGATTATTTTATTCATGTTAATAAATTATTATTATTAAATATGCTTTATTTTTTACAAGCACTTTTCACGCAACTTCGTCTACGTTGATTTTGTATTTTCAAAATCAATACTTTTTATCGACAAAAAATGTAGCCTATGTTACCCGCTAAGAATGTAGCATTCTATTCGTGAAAGATTTTTTGGAATTAGACCAGTAGTTCCAGAATTTACCCTCCGCAAACAAACAAACAAAGTCACAAGCTTTACCTCATTATAGATATAGATTAAAAATAATTAATAATTAAAACCTAATATAGATTAAAAACGTTTTTCATAAATGGCACAAGTTAAGTTCATCCGAAAATGCAGAGTTCAAAGTAAGTTACACCATTTCAATTATCTTAAATTCAAGTATGGAATAGTCCTAACTTACTTACTTCATCATCAGCTTAGATAAGTCCCCACTGCTGGGGCACGAGCCTTCCCTATGGATGGATAGGGAGAACGGGCCATGAACCACCACGCGGGCCCATTGCGGATCGGCGGTTGTTAACGACTGCTAGTGTAGCCGGAACCAACGGCTTTAAGTGCCTTTCGAAGCACTGAGGAGCTCGAGATGATACATTTTTGATCACCCATCCGATGACCGGAGTTGGGAAAGTTGCTTAACCTCAGCACTCGTAGACCGGGCGCGTTAACCACTGCGCCATCGAGCTCCTCAGATTTACTTACATACTTACTTACTTACTTGTTATTCATGTTACCTTTACGCCTGAGATAGTTCTGACAGATACTATTCGTAACTATAACGTAACATTATGTTCCGCGATAGTATCTCTTACAACACATAATATAAGCGAATAACATTTTATTCATACATAGCGGGTGTGGATATTCCATATAAGCAGGTCATAAACAGTTTATGCAATACGGTGTAAGAAAATTTATGGGCGGCACTAAAGCGAAATTTGCGAGCAATAACTATATCCATTATAGTTACAACTATAACAACGAGAAAATATCATTCGGCTATCATTCTGGTAGGCACCAGTGAGGAATTATATTACTGTATCTTAGGGCCTTACTAAAGAAACGGAGTATAACGTTGAAATATTCTGTGTTTTGTTCTCGTCATGTAAACTTCAATTCAAATTAGGATATGAGAATTAGAAAACGCTGCTGCATAGTAATAAAAAACGAGTGAACCTTACAGTAGTTGCATATGATGTGTAACATTTGACATCTCACCTTAGTAATAAGCAATTTTAACAATATATTCTGAAAAAAATGGGTCAGGTATTACATAATTTTATAACTATAAAATAAATGCAGTAAATACTCATTAGTCAAATGACACAATATGTCACATATAATAATAATATGTCATGTTCATAATATCGATTTTGAGACTTCTTGGCGGGAAAGTGAAGAGTCATGTCTGCGGTTTTGTTTTATTTTCGAAAATTTGTGTTATATCGAATATTAATGTGAAATAATGGTGGATTATTAACCGTTAAGTGTTCGTGAGTGTGCACGAGTGTTGGCAAATAAAACAAAACAGTGCAACGTCACTTTTCAAATTCTCTCAAGACGTCCGCCCGAGGACTTAGTAAAGCCCCACATCTTTACTGAGATACTCGAGGGGTTGGGGGTATATCATTTCTCACTTCTCATTTCTATTATCATTCATCATCATCATACAGAAAAGAAATATTGTTTATTTATGTATTACTAATAATAAAAAATACTTGAAATTGGCTAAATGCTAAACGCGAAGCCATTAATTAAGATTAAAAAAAAAAATATATCGATTTTCAATTTACAAAATGGCGCGCGCTTGCGCGCTTCCTTGACTTCCTGTTGCACTGTTACACATACTTCCGTCCCATTTCACGAAATCACTCCCACAAATTGCTTATATAGGAAGCGATTGAAAAGATGTTACACATCAAAAATGTAATACAATCATGGTAATCATTCGTACTAATTACTTCCAAACTGTTTCTAAAAGATTATCATCTATCTAAAAGTCTTAAGTATAATGCAAAAAATTACAAATTTTGAGACAGAGATTTGGTACTTAATAACATGCTTATGTATACTTTACGCCTGTTAATATAATTTGTAAAACTATACTTGTATTTTCTAAGTGCAATAAAGGACTAATATATAATATAACAATTTCACAAATTGAATCTACTGGCTGTAAAAGCAATCGGTAGCCAAAAGCGCAAACTGTTATGTAACCGGTATGTAAAAAACTCACTTTTAATCATTGACTTTTTTTATTGCAAACAACGCTAAAAAACTATTATAAATTAACAACAATTAGTTACTACCAACTAATTACTTCTCCCAACAACTTACTTTCGACTCATTGACAATTTTCATTTTTCATTTGAAAGCGACACCATTGATAGCAGCTGCTTTCCCCAGAAAGGGTTAGCACGGCTCGGACCGGATCTGACGCGTGACGTCATTAATCATGGCGACAAAAGTTGGAAGGCCCAGCGAAGATTGACAGAAAGCAGAAATTGTTATACGGGTCGTGTGTACGCCGTGTGCCGACGGAACGTGCCTTATCCTGATTACCCTGTAATAACTGAGGCTTACTGAAGCCTAGGGTTTTATGTTGTATTTATACTCTACACTTGTAGCTACTTCAATGAAACTTCAAAGTTAAAGTTGAAAGAAAAGTGTTATAAAAACTTCCACGAATAGGAACCCGCACTTTCACACAAACTAACCACCGTATTTATATACGAGTAAAAGCTCATACTAAAGCAAAAGAAATTGCTTAAGTAAAATTTCATATTGTTTAGTAAACCGATGAAGTTAGAAACGTCAAAAGTTAGAATTCTTAGCCAAGCAATAGTCACCAATATCTCCATCACTATCTCTATCACTATTACTCAAGCAATCTATCAAAGCATTCATGGTGACAAGCTTGTGACAAGCTAGAACTGAGGTTATATTCCGTGTGACAGTTTGTGCTAAGTCTAAAATAATATAAAATTGATGAATTTGATAATAACAATAATACTTTTATTGAATTGCATAAGAAAACTTCTATTCTAATTTAAACGTTACTTGTATATAAAATGGAATTAGATCTTTGTGACATTTCTAAGAACAAAGTAATTGCTAAGTACCTAATGGTTCGTTTATAAATACGGATGATAGTCATTAACTGAGCATTCGTAAGAATATCCGATCGTCTTTCATATAATTGAAAATTTATGAAGAGAGGAGCTCGATGACGCAGCGTCCTGTGCGCTCCGGTTATGATCATGCAGGTTCAAAGTGAAGCAAACTTCGTAATGCAGTGTCACCATGGGTGAGCATTTAAATATAAGGTCAGCCGGTGCAACTTGCTGGTACTTAAAATAGTATACTTTGAGCACCTTTTGTAAGAAGTTAAGGAATCCTAAAAACATCTCATTGCTACGCTAATCACCATCACCAGCACCGGCTTATTATATGTCCCCACTGCTGGGGTACGGGTCTTTCCTATGGAATGAAAGGTAAAACGGGCCATAAACCACCACGCGGGCCTAGTGCCTTCCGAAGCACGGAGGAGCTGACAGAGAGATGACAAATTTTGGTCACCCATCCGATGACTGGCCTTTGCGAAAGTTGCTTAACGTCAGCAATCGCAGACCGAGCACGTTAACCACTGCGCTATCGAGCTCCTCTGCTACGCTCATGTCTTCTTAAATTAACAAATATAAAACATAGGTTAATACAACCAGTCGTTGTGACGTTCCTTGGGTAGGCCTTTGTTCAGCAGTGGACGTCTTTTGGCTGAAATGATAATGCTGAATAGGGCCATATCCGACCACACTGCTATCTTACGACAACAACCAGTCATTATAGCGTATAACGTGGCTTCCAAAGTCAGGACGTAGAATTTTATTTACTAAGTCACCCATCCATCATTACACCTGACTAATACTGTAAGCTATCTATGCAATCATACCGAGAACATTTCACTTTTCAATCAATATGAATTGTGAGAGCCAATAAAAAAGAGCGGCACAACATTTTTATGACGTCGCTAACGACAATCTCGGTTTACGCCAACGTTGTGAAATTTATTAGGGCCCGTTGTAATAAGCGAGCGAAGAATCCAATCAAAAAAGAAACAGCATCTGTCAGGGCTATTAAAACGGGAAGGTTTAATATCAAAGCACATTACGGGGTTATCGCAGTATGATGCGATACACACGGCTCCGGTGTTACGTCAACTCGTCGAGATTAATGGCTGGAGCACACTAAATGCAGCTGCAGTCCGCGGCGTGTGCAGTGAAGTTAAAGTTCAGTTGCAGTGTTTTTTATTTTATTCTGTTTGGGAAGCTAACAGCATTATTCAAATTTTACTCGACATGTAACAACTTATGACCTAATAACAAGCTACCACATTTAAAAGCAGAATTTGAGAAAAAGAAAATTAACTAGGATAATAAAAGTCATCCGCTCTTCGACGACCTCCTTGGTCGAGTGGCTTGCACACCGGTTTTCATGGTGTCGCCATCTCTGAGGTCCCGGGTTCGATCCCCGGTCGGATCAATTTAGAAATACCTGTTTTTCTAAATTGTTTCCGGTCTGGGTGTTTCCTATGTATAATAACTATGTATCTAAGTATATTGAGTATGTTTATCCGTTGTCTAATTAACCATTTATCGAGTTTCTTAAGAAAGCTTTTCTTGGGGCTAGATAATTGGTGTGAAAGTGGGAAACATTTATTTATTTATTTATACTTATTTAGTTTGTTTGAGTTAACATCGTTTTAACCTGTCCTGCATTAGTTAGTGTAGCTGCAGTGTAGTTACAGTAAGGTTGCAGTGTGGTTGCATTTCAGTTACAGTGTAGTTGCAGTGCAGTTGCAATGCATTTCATGTGTGGTGCCGGTGCAGCCGCCATACCGAAATTCACGCAACTGCACCGCAGCTGGACTGCAACCGGACCACACTGCACTGCAACCCTACACGCCCCAGACCGCAGCTGCACTACTCTGAAGTGGACTGCATGCGATGTGGCTTATTTAATCAAAGATAAATTTCATGCTTTACTCGTCCTTTAAATTCAAAACCATTTATTCAGTTTAGGCTACAAGTAGCTCTTCTGAATGTCACTATGCCATCGGTTCGTAAGTCTACACACACCTTACAATTGCGTCGGCACTGCACAAGCTTTTGACGAGAGGCGCGTTAAAATGGAGGATATGATGATAAATAGCATGGCACAGGCAACTCACAAGCGAGTACTGCTAGCCGATAAAATAATATCAAACAGTAACACTGCGTAGTGTTTGGTGGCTTTACCCTAAACCCTTGCAGCCACTATACCACAGATTAGTTATTAGTTACTACGTAACTATACTGCAAGGAATTAGGGTAGAGTAGTCAGTAACTCACCGTTCTCAAACCCAAATATTGAGATTTAACACATAGAGTGGGAAAAATTATTGCACTTGGTTGAATTAGTAGTCTGTCGCCATAACAATAATTTCTCTTTTTTGTATTTTAGTACGGCCCTCAATTTTTGAAAATAACTGCATTGATTTTCCGACTTAAATCAGCGTGTTCTTCCGCTTATATATCAATGCAAGTGCTCTGAAGAACTCTTGGACCTGATCCCACCGTCTCCCTTCCTCCATAGGAGTACGCGTGCTGCTCTTCGGAGTCACCACTGTACTGTCACGAATATTTCATCGCGCATTTTGCGATTCGTTTCTTTGTCGCTCTTTAAAAAGATGGAATAGTCTACCAGCACACGGTTTCCCTCCTTCCTCCTCCTATGACATTGGGTCCTTCAAAGGAGGCGTGAAGAGGCACCTTGTGGTCTGGCAGGGTAAGGATGACTGATGCTGCTTTGTTATCACGCTACAGCCGTTTTCTTCGCATCTACACTTCAGGTCTCCATCTGGAGTTATTTGCCACGCAATCTATAAATTATTTTTGACGCAGGCGGGTTTTTTGTTTTTTTTTTAATTTTTATTTTATTTATGTCTTTTTAGTTACACAAATTTCATGATATACCTTTTTGAAATGCTTGTGTTGAGCCCTCTAATTTGATACCCATAATGAAGTATTAAAAAAAAAAAAAGTTTTTTACCAACTCCAATGGCGTCGCACAGCCACCATGTTTGTTTTATTTTAACGTCACCTATCTAAGAACACTTGGGCTGCTAAGACGAATCTAACGATATCTCAATTATGTAAATCCGTTCAGCGGTTCTGGAGATATGAGGTAATAAAGAATATTACATACAAGATACGCGCGAAAAACATAACCCTTCCTTTGTAGTCGGGTAAAAAGACTTGGCCCGTTCCGCAGTAGTTGAGCACTTCGGCTAAATTACCGTCCCACCTTTAGCGTTATCGTCGTTTACCATTAGATGAGGTACTCCGGCACTTACCGGTCGTTTAATTAAAAAAAAAAAAATTTATCATTGTAACAAAATTCCATTTAAGAGGTTACGGTGTGGTGTCATTGTCATGGGATATAATTACAGACAATCCGATTATATTACGGTAATTAGTGTAAAGCCTCATTAGCTGCCTATTAACTCATCAAATGTAATATGGTTAAAGTATCCGGATGACTATCGTGAAAGCTAATCAGCATTCGCAATTGGTTTTGGATTATCTAAGCCCTCTACTCCATTGACGAATCCTGAATAATAAATTAGTTGTAATTATTGGTGAAAGAATTCTACACAGAATCACTACATCATCATCAGCTCATTTTTTTATGTCCCCACTGCTGGCGCACGAGCCTTCCCTATGGATGGATAGGGAGCACGGGCCATAAACCACCACGCGGGCCCAGTGCGTAATGGTGGTTGTTAACGACTGCTAATGCAGCCGGGACCAACGGCTTAACGTGCCTTCTGAAGCACGGAGAAGCTCGAGATGATAAACTGTTGGTCACCCATCCGATGACCGGCCTTTGCGAAAGTTGTTTAACCTCAGCACTCGCAGACCGGGCGCGTTAACAGCTGCGCCATCGAGCTCCTACTGTATAAAAAATAATAACTTTAATTTAAATAAAAAAATTGATAGTGTAATGCGTGTAATGTAACCTTGGGTTGCGGTGGCCATTTTCTATCAGGCGGGCTGTGTCACAGATTAAGCCGTATGCTCATTCACCGGGTCAGTATCATAAAAGAAAATACTTACCTGTGTCACGTGAGATATGGAATTGGAGCGCACCGTTTCCCCCACAAGTGTGTCTCAAAACTCACGCACAACACATCAAATGCTACGTGAAAACTGACCAATTAAACATCACCTCCAACCGTTCCAACGCGATCCATTCTGAACCTTACTGCTACGCGTTAAGTACAAACCGTTTACCTATGTAAATTTTCGCTGACTAATAAACGCGCTTGGATGGAATTATTACTCGACAAAAAATATTGCGTGCTTCGAGAATTATTACGTCGCCAACCTTTTTTATAGCACTTTTTTTTTATTTCACTATTATTAGCGTTATAACCATTAATGTTTGTTTAGCGATATGGGAGAGTGGAAAATGCACATGCGAAAATATTGTAACTTTCAATTTTCATATTTGTAATTACTTTATATTTGGTAAAGCGGAACTAACCCAAAAAGTCGATGAATACGATTACTCGGTTAAAGTAAAAAAAATATATTCTTATTCCATAACGAGAAAAGCTTGGTCGTCATTCTCATTTGATAGTACTAAATAAGGTTGAAGACAGTAGTGCCTTTCACCTAAAATCTTCAGCTACTCAAGCAACTGGCTATCTTATCTCTAACTGCCAGAACACAATATCCTATTCACGTTCTGGTTATGGCATGAGACTTCGATAAGATGATATAGTAGCTGGCCAGTTGGATTAAAAACAAGTCCTACCACCAACCAAACCGAGTACATTGCAAAACAAGCAACAGCAGATCCATTAATTTTATTAAAGTAGTTATATTTTCTTCGAAAGTGAGACAACTCCGTTTACTATGTCGAATTGCAATTAATCCAACCAATAAATAAATACACCAAACTACAACATTATAGTACAAAAACAAGAACCCACCGATATAAAAGAACTTGAAAAAAGACAAATTGTTGAAAAAATTCCACGAGTGGGATTCGAACCCGCACCCCATGACATGCCAGGTTAGGTGCACTGCCAACTATGCTATCGTGGCTCAATCCAACTCGCCGAAATTAATCAACACAATCTATTTTTACTTTATAAGCCAAAGACCCGGCATGTCATGGGGTGCGGGTTTGATCCCGCTAGTGAAATTTTTTCAACACTTTGTCTTTTTTCAAATTGTAATAATCATAAAAGAACTTATCTTTTTATATTAGCAGTTGTAACCGTTGCAAAGTAATCGTTCAACAATTCGGTACTAAAGAACCACGAAATATCAAAGTTGCTGTGTACACAAACAGTATGTTCAGACAAACAACACATAATATTAATATGAACAAATACATACTGTTATTGTGTGTGACGTGTATGGGGCGCGGAAGCCCTTCCATCTTCAGGTATTAAGAGATAAGGGCGCGTTGCGTTCGATGTGATAATCCAAGAGCTGTTATGTAGGTGATCGATAAAAGAACAACTTAGAGACAATTTAGAAACGTTATTGTTTCGAGGAGATCGATGGCGCAGTGGTTAACGCGCCCGGTCTGCGAGTGCTGAGGTTAAGCAACATTCGCAAAGGCCGGCCATCGGATGGGTTACCAAAAAATTATTATCTCGAGCTCCTCCGTGCTCCGGAAGGCACGTTAAGCCGTAGGTCCCGGCTGCATTAGCAGTCGTTAACAACCACGAATCCGTACTGGGCCCGCGTGGTGGTTTATGGCTCGTTCTCCCTATCCATTCCTAGGGAAGGCTCGTGCCCCAGCAGTGGGGACATAAATGAGCTGATGATGATGATGATGATTGTTTCGAGGAGCTCGATGGCGCAGTGGTTAACGCGCTTGGTCTGCGATAGCTGAAGTCAAAAAAATTTCGTAATTGTGGCAAGGACCACCAATCTCAGACTACGAAGTCCCGGGATCGATTCCCAGCGTGGTACGTGTTAGTGAACTCGGTTTGGCTGATTCCAAACAAGCTATTTGTTCCATTTCAGTATGTGCCTTAATCATAACTAAGCTTAGTTACAAAGAAATAATAAACAAACCATTGCGTACGTAGATAGTTAGCCGTCGAGTCTTAGAGTTCGAGATAAGGACTTGCTAGGCTGTAGCAACTAATAAGCAACTTGCTTTATATTTAAGTTATATATTCGAAGTAAAACTTAATAATTAAATTACAGGGGGTGCAGCGCGGACGCAAAACTGCGATTTTCAAGTTTCTTTATGATAGCGAGCGAGCGGCGCGTGGCAGTGGTGTGACAATGGCGCACGACTACGAATACGCACGCACACTATCTGTACAGAGTAGGCTGGTGATTTAATTAGAGCAATGTTTACTTTCGTAAAATCATAGGCGTTTAGGTAAAAAATAATAAAAGTCTTAATATTTTCATATTCATATTTTTAATTGAAAAATAAGACAACAGTGGCCTGCGGAATATCAATACAAACATTTTGATGTCGGATCATTGTTTCAATTGTGCTATATTTACAAAGTTTCTGAAGAAATAAGTTTTTAGATATCATTACTTTTACGTATTGTTTATGCAGTTTCTGGGTATTTGTTTCAAATTCCAAGACAACCATGGCCTTGTGAAAGGATCAAGCTAACCTACACTAGTTCTTTTAATGTAATTGACCTATTCAGCGCCTAGCACCAGTGACTTAAAAACACGTAAATGTTCGAAATTCCGCGCGGCATCCCCTTTATTTAATTTATTAATTAGGCTTATGGTTTATACTGCTTGGAAGGCGGTGACGAATAAAATGAATGTTCTAGCCTCCAGCTCAGCAGGTCTATTTATACCAAGATTTCTCTACGTGCTCTCTACCAAGGACCACGATTTCACGGTCGCAACTATGAGTTAATCTTAAACTTTCTTATCGCTACCGATATTGTTCAGGTCGTAAAACATGTGTTGATCTGACAAATTTTACGACTCAAAGCGTGACAACGATAACAATATTTAAATACAGAAAATATTTTTTCGGAGGTTCACTATTTGAGGTCATGAGAGCGGTGGTGTATTCCTTAACCTTAGTTAAGGAATACACCAGTCTTCGACAGGAACCAGTGATCGACAGTTTTTTTCCTTTAAACATTAAAATAGAGGCCAACAACAACAACAATAGATTTTTGTCTTCAACTAACTGTCTTCCAGTAAAATTTTTATGAAATTCAATGTAATTTTTTGACGACTAAAACAACTAGAAGTGTTCTACACCTGCTTTAGTCGCACTGTTTTTATTTATTTATTATGTACTAGTTGTCACCTGCGACTTCGTTCGCGAAGACTACACTATCCCACAGGAACCTGTTACCAGGATAAAAAGTTTCCTATGTCCTAGTCCGGGACATGGTCTGTCTATGTGCAAAGTTTCATCCAAACCCGTACAGCCATTTTCACGTGATGCGCTGTCTAATAAACAGACAAACAGATAAACAGATATACAGACAAACAGACAAAAATTCTAAATACTGGAACGTGATCTGTTATCGATTCTAACATTCGTTTGCACTAAACTTATGAATCGCCTAAGTCTTGGCTTTCATACTAACCGGTCAAGTTAATTCGGCACCAGGCTCGTAAACGTCGCTTACACTCAGGTGCCGAGTTAACTTGACCGGGTAGTAGTTAGGCAAAGACTTAGGCGATTTTTAAGTTTAGTGCAAACGGGTGTAAGTATCCCCAGCCAATTCTTTTTCGAATTTCTTCCATGTACAGACTTTCGACCCTCTTTAGCTTTATTATAAGTATAGATTATGTACTGTATACTGTGTCGAACATCGGTGTACTACCCTCATCATCACCAGCTCATCTTATGTCCTCATTGCTGGAAGAACGGGCCATAAACCACCACGCGGGCCCAGAGTGGGTTGGTAGTTGTCAACAACTGCTAATGCAGCCGGGAGCAAAGGCTTTATGTACCTTCCGTAACATGGAGGAGCTCAAGATGATTATATATCCGATCACCCATCCGATGCCCGGAATCGCAGACCGAGCGCGTTAATCATTGCGCCATCGAGCTCCTCACTACAAAAAAATGACAAAAAAATCTTATAAGAACATTTTTGTCATTGAAAGATTCACTGAAAATTATATCAGATTTTTATGTGTTTCCAATAAGTTTTCAAATGCTTTACTGAGTTTCGCAATAATAAAACGACAGAGACATGAATGTGGAACTATAAATAACAACATTGTGCTTGGAGCTAATAAATTTTAATGTTTCAACTTCGTTCTCGAGTACGGCCATTTTCAATTTTGCGAAGAATGCACCTCGGTCTTCTTTGAAACGTAAATTTCGTTTGTGTACAAGTGTCAGAATCACGGCCTTGTCAATTAAGTTGATGTTAAAAGGAAAAGAATAAATTAATTAATAACAATCCACGTGCCGACATTGTTTGTTTACTTTTGATTCAACCCGATCTGCTACTGAAACGTTAAAGGGCCGAATGATGGAAGTAAGTGCGTAATTTGAATCTCGTCATTATAATAAACTAGCACTATTCCCTCGAATTCGTCCTCGTGGATTTATTATTTTTCCATACAAAATTCATGATTACCAAACAATAAAAAAATAGAAACATTATCGAACCGTTTTTTTAATCAAAGTAAAATAGGTGCGCCAATGTTCACCTAAATTTTCAACTCCGATAATTGAAACTCCGAAAATGTTCTTCCTAACATTTTTCATCCTAACAATTACAATTCCTAACTACTCTGTCTCTAATGTTCATAAATCCGAATCATTCAACTTCATTATGTCAGTAGCGATCAGCATCTATTATACTATTATTTGTTTTCCTATATTTTCTCAACACAACCGTCTCTTACACTATTATTCAAAGTCATATCTTTTTTTGAAGCGACTTTAAAATAAATCCGCTTAGGTTAGCGAGGAGCGAAGCGACGAGCGGGTTAGGTTGACATAAACACAGCGACTTTAGGGCGTTTCTCACATTAATATACATCACTTTACAATGGAAATTATATTTAGTGATAAAAGCGTTATGAAAAACATTAGTGATATTATTAATTACATTGTCTACAGACAATGTACTACAGTACTACAAATTGTATGAATAAAAACTTTAGGAAGAAACATTTTAGGAAGAGTGATCATTCGGATTACAAATCGGTAGAAATAACAAAAAAAATTTAGGTGAGCCAATATTGACCCTATGTAACCCGCACGGAATGTAGCATTCTATCAGTGAACAAATTTTTGGAATTGAACCGGTAGTTATAGAGACTACCCTCCTCAAACATACAAACTCACAAACTTTACCTCTTTATAAATAGTATAGCTTGATGGCTACGGCTTAATTAGCAATTGTGCCAAATGCGGTTTGGTGAACACGAACCTGGGATACATATATCGTAATATCCGTTACATACATAACAATCCAGGAGTTGAACCAAGGACCGATGTTAGACGAAATACTTACATTATTATTAAAGAATATTTTAAAGAATTTAGTTTCGGGCAATTGGTTCTATTCGCTGTCGTAAGATGCCAGTCCATAAAAACCCACCAACGCACTAAGAGCTTGAGATATTTTAATTTGGACACCCTTACATTGACCCGGCATTGCGAAAGTGACTTTACTTGTAAGATGGTAACCGGGACGCTACCTTTAAATGCAACAACAAACTTTATTATTATGTTCGAAACAAAAGAAAGTTGAGGTTGTTTTATAGAATATTGCGGTGCTTGATGCGCTATAAAAGTCGTAATAACCCCTCGATATTAGATGCTGATCCGCGGAGCGTTAGCGGGGCGCGGTGTAGCGTTAATGGGGATTTTATATCTATTGTTCGCGCTTGATGGAGAACTAGCGTCTTGCAGGAAATATTAATTACGAGAGATACTTACATTTTTTATAAAATAATGATATGTCAAAGAATTCTTATAGGAAAACACGTTAAGTGATTGGTCCTACTCGCTGTCGTAAGATGGTATTCTATAAAACCACACTTATCTATGAAAACCATCAGGTGCTTTGCTTGTAGGCCACCTAGGCTTGCCTATAAATG
Source organism: Eudonia mercurella (assembly GCA_963082485.1). Taxonomy (NCBI): domain Eukaryota; kingdom Metazoa; phylum Arthropoda; class Insecta; order Lepidoptera; family Crambidae; genus Eudonia; species Eudonia mercurella. The sequence goes on from OY720028.1 coordinate 17,634,974, forward strand.
CAACAAACTTGATTATTATCTTCGAAACGAAAGAAAGTTAAGGTTGTTTTATAGAACATTGCGGTGTTTACAAAGTCGTAATAACCCCTTGATATTAGACGCTGAGCCGCAGAGCGTTAGCGGGGCGCGGTGTAGCGTTAATGGGGATTTTATATCTATTGTTCCCGCTTGATGGAGAACTAGCGTCTTGCGGGAAATATTAATAACGGGAGATACTTAATGAGATACCTATTAAGGCACAATATTATTTAAGGATAAAAAAGCAAGTAAAAAGTCTTTAACTGACCTTCTGCTGGGCAAAGGCCTCGATTATTGAAATCAAGTCATCAATACAGTTTATGGGTATTGGCTTAAAGGTGCGCCGACCAAAAAGTTGACATAATTGAAAATACTATTATTAGTTAGTATTATTAGTATTACATATACAAAATATGTATTTAGTATCAAAGGGAACGTGTATACAATTAGTTTGATTCATAAATTCGTAACACACTATGGTTTTTTCTACAATATCATTTAAAGTTGGGCAAAAATTATGAAAACGAGTGGCGGCGTTTAGTTGATTACTTATTATTATTATTATTATCTCCTTTATTTATTTTCTTTCTTAGAACTAGATTTTTACAATATTTTAAACTACTCTACTACCTCAGTGCTGAGTGCGACTTTTATTCACGTATAATCGAAATAAAATTATATGCACTTTTAAACTTTCGCGTTCCATAGTTAACAAAGAAGTTTTGACGGGTATTAACGCAAACTAATTAATAAAAGGTTGCATATCTGTTCGCGCCAGAAACGCGACGGTCTCATTCGAATTCACTTTCTGTTCATTCATTAAAATAAAAGATACGCCGCACATGCCGACGGCGGAGCTAGTGTGTTGATTGGACCGCGCATCCTTCACTCAGCCCCAATGACGTGCGGCGTGCATGTCGGTGCACGGAGTTCTCAACGATCGGCCCGCCCGTGACGTCGCGTCGTTCAGCACAAGCCGATTCGTTCAGCTCTCCGCTCAAGAAAACTCTAGAACTATCTCGTTCTACCCTACTACTACCTACTACCTACTAATTAAAATAAGAAGATAAATTATATTATGATTAAATTAAGCATTGTTGTGTTACTTGCCTAGCCTACTGGCTATGACGATTAGTATAGGTTAAGTTTATTTATCTCACTTTAATACTTTTTGTACTTGTTATTTAACTTTTTAATTGCTTATAAACAAGCCTGCTGTAAAGTTCATTATTCGTTATTCATTATTCATATTTTTATTGCACTCCATAAGTTACAAAGATGTTAAAAATATAAGTAGGTACATTTATGGACCCTGTAGGGCACGGCAAGTAGGAGAGGCGAGGAGTCACCTTATGCTCGTATTCACAAATTTTTATTTTTTTAGTTTATTTTATTTATATAAATCATGTATAGATACATAGGTTATACATAAATTATCAACTTTACTTTTACTTTTAGTTCGTTTGAATACTGCTATAGTTTATTTAACTCTGTACTCGTTATAGCTTGTTTCACCTTGTACTTGTCAAGATTTGTTTTGCTCTGTACTTGATAACATTATTTTTAGTCGCTTGTTAACTGGCTTTCTATTGATTTCGTTAATACTTGTTAAATTATTTCACTCTGTAAAAGTTAATATATTGGTTGGTTCACTCTGTGCCTGTTATTAACATTTTTAAAGCTTGTAAACTTATATTTTGTGAATTAAGATATATAATCTTGTTGAATTTGTTTCACTCTGAACTTTTTGATTTGGATTCTGGTTGCATAGTAATACATGTATGTCGTGGCAGCTTATAAATAAGACAACACTATAGCTTGTAATTTTGAAGTGTATCAATGCATTGTTTTGGTGTACCTATGTTCTTGCTAGCTGTCCGTAAATAAATAAATAAAAATGTTACAGAGAAAATTATTCGCTGCACACAAAATTGAATTCAACGCTTGATCCGACAGCAATCAACTTAATTGGTTATTCAGAGCGAGAAATTCAACGGCCAACAGAAATTGATTACGGGAGGCAGGTGCTATAAAACTGTCGTAATGCCATGTCAGTTTCACAGCTCATTTTATGTCCCCACTGCTGGGGCACGAGCCTTCCCTATGGATGGATAGGGAGAACGGTCCCTAAATCACCACGCGGGCCCAATGTGGATTGGTGGTTGTAGCGACTGCTAATGCAGCCGGGACCAACAGCAGCAGTAGCTCGTGATAATAAATTTTTTGGTCACCTATCCGAAGATCGGCCTTTGCGAAAGTTGCTTAACCTTAGCATTCGCAGACCAGGCGCGCTAATCACTGCTTCGTCGAGCTTATTTAATGTCGGTTTACTTTTTCAGTTTTCAGAAAAAAACTGCTTCTTAATAATAATAATAATAATAATAATAATAACATTTATTGCTTCATAAGTGTACATAGGTGGTGATCTTAAACTAATAGTCTCAACTTATGACCCTGCAAGGGTATTGCAAATCATATTGTTTAATAATTACTAAGTATCTTACACTAATAATTAGTCGTACATGTTAATAATATTATGTTAAATTATAAAATTAAATAATTATTTAATAAAATTAAGATACAATAAGTGATATTTTTCTTTCTAGTATTTATTTATTTCTAGTATTTATTTATTATATAATAATAGACACTTTAGTTCTGATAGAGACAAAGCCAAGTAGATAAAATTCATTACATAATCGATATGAAATGTTACATCTATCAATACATTGCTTCGGACACGGTCTACCAAAATACGAGGGGTGTTCAATAACAAGTAATAATGGCATAAACTCATTGAACAACAAAAATATTTTACAAAAATATAAGAACAAATAAAATAAGTGCGTCAAGGAAATACGCGAAAATCGCCGCGGCAAACTTGCCGTTGTGTTGTTTCACCAAGATAACGCACCCGCACACAAGTCCAAGTCGCAATGACTACTATCCAAGAAGCTGGATTTGAATTGATGGAACATCATCCATACTCATATGACTATGTGCCTAGTGATTTCTACCTGTTCCCACGGTTAAAAGAACAACTATGGCACAAGAGGTCACAAATATGGCAATGATGAGGAAGTGATTGTCGCCGTACATGATTTTTTAAGCGATCAAGATGAAGATTTTTCAAGAAGGGAATCTTAGGATTAAAAAAACGATATACCAAGTGTATAAACTTTAAAGGGGATTATGTCGAAAAATAAAATAACAATAAATAATATCTAGCTGCTTCATACTCATTATCACTTTTTATTGAACACCCCTAGTATGTATTTAGTTAGACAAATAAAGCGTTGCGATCGAAACATGCTAATAGAAAATAAATTAAAATCAATTCATTTCTGCTATTGATGGGTAATGGCATAACCACTACGCTTGCTAAGTGCAGGTTGGTGATCACAAAATCATCGAAAAATCTGAAACACACTTTACCCGACCTGGGAATTCAAACCGGGACCTTCAGGCCGAGCGCTTTACCACTCGGCCACCGAAGCAGCAAAAACCCAAAAAATTATGCAAAGAGTATTTTATGACAGTATGTTTTTAAATAAAAAGAAAAAACCACAAACATTCGAAAAAAACTCTGGAAGAAACTAATCTTATGCTTTTCTTTTGTTCTGTACTGTGTTTTTGTTGTGCAAAGGTCTGTCTAGTATCACACTAATATTATAAATGCAAAAGTTTGTGTGTATGTGTGTATATTTGTTGTTTCTTCACGCTGCAACGGATGGATTTAGATAAAATTCGGCATATAGATGTTCATAACCTGGATTAACACATAGGATACTTTTTATCCCAATATTTCCACGGGAACGGGAACCACGCGGATGAAACTGTAGGCGGCCGCTAGTGTTTTTGATAAAAAATACCTACATCATAGTACCTATTACAGACCAAAGTCACAAAATAAGAAGACAACTAAGCTTCATACAGACCAATTATCACGGACTCGGGATATCGCAACAGCTGCGCTCTGACTGGTTCGAGATGGTCCTAGATTCCGTTTCCGTGAGAGGGTCTGAGAAAGGGTTGCCACCTTTTTTATATGCAAATTTTTAATTTTTTTTTAAATATATTTTATGCAAGCATTATGTAAGCATGATAAGGCAAATGATGGAAGTGCCCGGGATCCTCAACTATTGAGGCACTGGCTATCTTATCTCTAGCTGCCTGAACACAAAAATACAAACATTGATGTTATGGCGACATATTTAGATAAGATAGTGGTAGATAGCTAGGCGGGTTAACAAGCCCTACCACCAACCAAACCGAGTACACAAACATGTACCCCCGTTTAGAATCGAACCCGGGACCTCTGGGTTAAAACCGGTGGTCTTAGCCACTAGACCACAGAGGCGGTTTATAAATAAAGTATATTGTAGCTTGTATTGTATTGTTTTGTTGTTGTATTGTCCTGCGCAGGTATAATTAGCGGGCCAACTTACGTACGACCGTGCGTACATATAGCGCGCGAGGGTTTAAAAGGTAGAAAAAAACTACATTGTGTCAAAATAAAGTACAATTATTTATTTCGCCTAAAAAAATTGCTTTTAGCAACTATTAACAAATAATTATCACTGCTGAATAGCTGCACAGGAACTTTTTTGTGTGTTATATGTAAAAAGAATCCCAGATAAATAAAATATGTGAAATAAAGTATTTTCCCGTACCTACGTTATTGTTCTCTTATACTTAGTATAGAGTACAATTACCCGAAAAAACGTACAATATTTTATAATGAAGTACGGGTGGCAACCCTAGTCTGAGTGTGCGTTGCTCGAGCGCAATATGTATTAAGCTAATCTTCTGTCGTCTCTTTATTTTGTGCCAAAGTTACCTACGCAACTAAAGTTACGGTACGCGATATCGTATCAGCGTAATTTGTTTGCTCAATATTGGTTGGAGGTTGGAGGAATATTAAAATTTACTGCCAAGCGCCAAACTAAATTCTCAAATTGTTATGGCGCTATACGTAATGCCTATCGTTTTGCCTGTCAATAGAAAGGTCATATCGAAGTCATCTAAATTAAGCGAGTTATAGTACAGTGCATACACGAAGTTTGCCGAGGGACATTAAGAAAATAGTTCTTAATGTCCCTCGGCAAACTTCGTGTTTCTGCTGTCGTCAGATTTCTATCGGTTATAGAGTATATAGAGTTGATACTACTCCTTTTGCTTATTTAATTTATTTTAGAATGAGGGGAAATACTATTATGTCATACGTAATTGATTTACGATTTATAGTTTACAGCTTTAAAATTCAAAACAAAACGACAATAAAGTACGTTGTCAATATACATACGAGTACATGATAAACCTAATAATTAATGAACATGGTAATTAATTGCATTCGGAAATGTGATGATAACCGAGAGATATTTATTTAAATAAATAAAATATATGCATTGCAAATATTATTATAATTTAATTTAATGTCGAAAGTCACTAAATAATGCAAATGCGTAAATTGCATCCTATAAAGAAAAAGTATTAAAATCGTTATTAAAATTTTATTCAATAATGTATTTTTGTGTATTCGGGATGCTACTTCTATAGTTAATATTTACTATCTATATCTATACTTTAATATTATAAAGCTGAAGAGTTTGTTTGTTTGTTTATTTGGTTGAACGCGCTAATCTCAGGAACTACTGGTTCGAATTGAAAAATTATTTTTGTGTTGAATAGTCCATTTATTGAGAAAGGCATTACGCTGTGACTAATAAGAGTGGAGCAGCAATGAAAAATGTTGTAAAAACGGGCAAATATTTTTTAACGCGAGTGAAACCGCGAGGCACAGCTAGTACTACTATATACTTAAATCTGTAGGCTCTGTCTGTACATGCAATTTTTCTGACAAATTTTGGGATAAATATTCGTTTTATGACTCACTGACGCCAATTCTACGATTTTTGAAATGTTTGTCTGTCTGTCTGTATGTCCTCTTATAACTCAAGAACGGCTTGACCGATCTTGATGAAAATTTATATGTAAGAATTTGCACAATCTCATGTTATCATATATGATGTTGGTAAACCTAATAATTATTTTATTTAGCATCCATTGATCCATTATTTTCGCACAGCGAAGCGGACGAAAAAAATATGCAATAAATTTTATGACTATGACTATGATTATGACGTGTGACGGTTAGTATTTATTAAATCTACACATTTATATATTTCTAGCCGTCACCCGCCACATGAAGCTATCTAAGCTGCATTGATAAACCTCCAGTATCGATGTTCTCTGGAGTCCGGCCTTCAGTCCGGCTCATTCGTCAGACGTACCAAATTGGCCCTTACTCAGAAAGCTCTTGAGAAGCGCTCCACAGATATCTAAACCGAGGCATTACATTATGTGTCTAATGGTACTGAGTACGAAATGATTCCTGTGATTTATGCAAGATTTTGTTACGTTTCGTTTCTTTTTGAAGTGTTTAAAAATTACCACGTATTGGATTTGAACCTTCACTACTGGCTAAATTTGCACGGGTCAAATACAGCCACCATAGCTTAGTCTATGGTGTCTAACCCAGATTATCAGAAAGTGTAATTAAATCATTTTTGTGGAAATTCTTACAACACTTTTCCGAATTATACTTTTTTGCAATACAATTTTGCGTAAAATTTAAATATCCATATTTATTTCATACTGTAGTTAGGTGTCTCAGGTATTCTGAGGTAAGGCGTAATAGTTAAGCGTCGGTAGCTGAACGGATGATGCTCGGGTTGAGAAATCGTGTTTGAATATACTACTGACGTGAAGCTTCTATGTGGGTCTGACAGTCCTGACTGTAATTATTGTACTAATAGCGTAATCATAATATTATTGAAAAATATATCTATTTTCATGATTTACATATGAAACTACTTATTCATTAAATATCAAGGGAAAGCTCGATTGTGCAGCAGCTTGCGCGTCAGCTGCTGTGTTACAAGTCCAGTAACTATCACCAGATCACCAAGCAGGTGAACAAATATTAGTAATATGTGGAGCTCCTCCGTTGTTTTATGTTGTTCTCATAAGATGGCGATCGTTAAAACCCACCAATCTGCTTCGGGCCAGCGGCAAGCCGTGGTGGTTACTAGCCAGCCTACCATGTGATACTATGCATGTAGAAAAGCGTAAGCCTAGAGATGATTCAAGGCTGATGATGAACGTTGAGTAATAGTGACAGCTTAGAACAACGAGCTTACTCAAATTAAATATAACTTACCTACAATGCTTACTCAGCAATTTGCTAGCCAGCAGAAAATAGAAATATCATGCCTTCTAGCTAAACTACAATCAATCAACGACATGTAACTGACAGACGGAAATACAAAAATTAATCCGGCAAAGGGGCTGGACACTGAAAAAGTTGATTCAGAAAAATTTCAGACACGAACATTTGTTGTGAGAGCTAACTCGATTCGCGACGGGCCAGATTTATGGCAGCGAGCTTAAAACAAGGTGGGCTTTCGTTTCCTTTATCTTGCTCGTAATATATTATTTACAAGGGAAAAAATTATGGCCATCCATCTTCCCTTGGCGTTGAGGTGTCACAAACTTTTGTACATCTGTACACGGCTTTTTTGCTCGAAATGTGTTGGTAGCGCCAACTTTTCGGCGCTAGTCTTGGGAATAATGCTGTTGGGTAGCGTGACGTGTGAATAAGTTGGAAACTCCGCTCGACTTTTTGCTGACGATCGAGTTACCGTCGTTCTAATACTCACCTACGTTTGACACGTCTATGTTTTGGGGTACATATTTGAATATCGAAAATTAAAATACCTACGGGTAAAATTTCAATGTTCAAATCATCTAAAATTTAAATATCGATTGTATCGAAATATCGAAAATTGTTATCATCATCATCATCATTATCTTAGCCAAAAGACGTCTACTGCTGGACAAAGGCCTCCCCCAAGGATCTCCACAACGACCGGTGCTGCTAGCATCCAGCGGCTTTCCGCGACTTTCACCAGATTGTCGGTCTACCTTGTTGAAAAATGGTTATACCTAAGCTTAAAATGTCTTAAATTGAAATGCCGAGTGATTAAAATATCGATTGATTAAAATGTCGATAGTCATATTAGACCTAAGTTTAAAAAGTCAACATAGTAATTTATAGTTAAAATATCGAATTATTTTTTATATAATCTAGTATTTCTAGCACTCGCCGTCCGCTGCTGCTGCTTCGCTCGCTCGGCTCGTACGCACTTTACTAAACAAATACTAATTACTTTTCTTTCTTTATACTTTATAACTCATCAATTTCAATAACAAGTAATAGGATGCCGCCCATAAGCCTTAACAATGGGCACTCAATATTAAGGTTTATGGACAAAAGTTAATTCTTTAGTTACCGCTGTGTACATAAGTATGGCGATAATGAGCACTTACCCCCAACTTAAGTGGTAAAAGCACGCAAATCGACAACGCCGCTATCAATCATTCCTTTGTCTGGTTAGAAGTAATTTGCTTTCTTACACTTTGGTTATGGTTGTACCTACAACTATTTTTTACGTCATAAGTGTTGTGTTAATGCTTACTTTGGCTATCAATCGCTGTAAATGTTCGTGTTCGAGTAGAAAGTCCGCGAGCTCTTGTTTAATAGAATCATGGCAGAATCTTCACAATAACGTCCTATTAGAATTATGTATTGTATGTATATTTATTTTTTGTAGTGTACGTCTTTACAATACACATATATGTTAATGTATAATATTTATGCATGTATTAAATAAATAAAATATCCACGTTATATCTGCACCACCCTATGGTTGACTGGTAGAGAATTAAGTCCGCCATGTAATATATAATTGTTGCAAAAGTTAAAATAAATAAATAAAATAAAAAATATTAAACTTTTCTATGGAACAGCTGTTTTCTTCCTATTAATTCTACCACATGGTAGAATTCACATTCCACCACCACATACAATACACATCATGAGTAACAGGTCAATAATACATAAGCAAGCTTTAGCGAAGATTTTTTTAAATATAAAGCCTATGTTGGAAGCGCATTTTACCCGAAGACCGCAACCACTGAGTGTTTATAGATACCCGAGGGCAGCTTAAACTAGTATTGTAAAGCCTGATGTCTCGTTATCTGTACAATATTAAGGGTTGTTCAGAATTCGATACAGTAATGCATCTTGCATACAGTTTGCAAAGTCGAGAGGTTTGACTCGACTCGTTGTTCAGCTTAGTTCTGTGATTCAGATTTGTCATCTGTAAACTCTTTGCTACGAAGTTGACTATTACAGATAATAAAAATACTATATAAAGGAATTACGTCTTTATCGGTTGTTAAAATACTTGCAAAAGTGTTCTTTGTGAGGGTAGTAACTTCACAGTGACGTAATACCGCTGGCTTGCAATAAATCACAAACTACTAGAAAAATTTAACGAGTCTTCTGGGGCCTCGGTAGCTCAGCGGTGAGAGCATTGGGCCGGTTATCCAAAGGTCGTGGGTTCGATTCCCATTTGAGCTTCCTGAGGCTGGTTGATTTTTTCCAGTAAAATTGTGTCTTGTAACTATAGATATATACCATTGTGAATGCAAAATTCAAAAATAATAAAAATATTACAAGTTATAATATCGTGAGTCCCACTCTTTCTCTCTATTTAGTTATTTATATGTAATTTGTTGGATGAGAACATTATTAATTTCAAAAACAAGTATTATATTACATAATATTTTAATTGAACCATAGTGATTAAATTATTATCACATACACACGGCGGCAGATCAACCCAAAACTGTCAAATTTCTACAATCATTTTTGAACTTTATTATTTGGTTTTAAGGATCAATATTCATTGGAGATTTGACAGGTTTGGGTAGGTTGATCTGCCGCCGACTGTACCTATAATGGTCGCTGTCCGTGCGTCGTCGTCCGATGAATTGATCGCGTCACGATGGCTGCCACTGTTTTAAAATGAATTATAAAAGTAAGAAATTAATTTATTACTAGAGTAAAAAGGCCCAACAAACATAGATTATTTTTGACTAATTTTATTATAACTATCGGTATAAAGATAGTACTACCCAACTTATGTTTGCAACGAATAAACTCAAAAACTACTGGATCGATTTATAAAATTCTTTCACCATTAGAATGCTATATTAGCGCTGAGTAACATAGGCTACATTAAAAATAAAATAAAAAAGAAATGCGGTGCCAAGTTCGCCGGGTCAGATAGTAAGAAATGAAAAACAAAAAGGGCCTTAGCCATGAGCCGTCTTGCGATACGGTGAGCGTTTTTCTAGTTCAGTGATCGTGACTGTGGGGCAACTATAAAGTTTACGCATAATGTGAAGGGTATCTTGAGTATTGCTAAAACGACGCTATAAAACAATATTTTGCTTAAAATAAGGCTCACCCATAAATAAACTACACTAAAATAGACTATTATAGATAAGATAATACGGTTTTCTCAGGTTATTACGTTAAGAACATCGTAATCATTAAGTTTTCATTGCTGGGAGCGTGTTTTATTTTATTTTATTTATTTCGGGACAACAAACAGTTACAATATATTATAAAAACATAAAATCTTACAAATCTGGTATAATCATACCACATCAACATATACAATATTGTAACCCACAACATTATCCACATGTTAACAAAAAAGAAGTGTGCAACTATAAGGCCACGAAAGCTAATACAGTTTTGCATTACAACATTACATAATATACATTTTTCTGTTTTTTCAGAGTTACTAGATTATTTTTAATTATGTATTATGTATTATTTCTAACATTTATCAATCAGTTTATTTTTATTTCATTTTATTTTATTTTTCTTTTATTTTTCTTCTCCTGCCTTTGCATACAGTTGTGTTATTAACAGTTGAGCGAATTTGTTGCCTCTCCAATAAAGTTATAAACATGAGTGAGCAGGTCTTTCTTTGAACGTAAGATGACAAGCTCCCATTGCCCTTCTTAACAAACACTTTTCCAGTTTGTAGATTCTATAACTTCCTATACTCACATTGTGTTACGTAGGTATGGCCATAGAATAAGTAATAATATAGGTAATAAAAATAATTATAAATCACTTGGAAAAAAAAGACAAAGTGTTGAAAAAATTTCATGAGCGGGATTTGAACCCGCACCCCATGACATGCCGGGTCAGGTGCACTAACAACTATGCTGTCGTTGCTCAATCCAACTCGCCGAAATTAATCAACACTATCTCTGCTTTTTACTTTGTAAGCCAAAGGAGTCCTATTCAATGTCGACAACTACGTCATCAACATCCAATCTTAATATTTTTACAAATATTGAAAGATCAGATAAGAATTAATTGGAATTTTTTCAACACTTTCTTCTCGTCTTTTTTTTTTTATTGTAATTTGTTTGCAACAATATTTACGTAAAATTATATGTAAATAATTATAAATCACTTGATTTGCCTCTACCAAAAAAAAACAGTATACAAAAGGCGTAACATGAAATCAAAGCGTATACAAATATATACAAAACGGTCTAAGGCTCAGTGATTACAGGAGACCTACAAAACCTGTTATTCTGCCATATCCATTTATGCATAGTTCGACTAGCAGGCAAGTAAGGCTGGTAGTAAGTATAGGCTGGCAGTAAGTGACTTAAGTTTTAAAATAATGGTGGTGGAATAGTCCCGCAAACTACCGTTCCACACCACAGCTAGGGTTGGCTGGAAAAGATCTCTTCTAGAGATAAGCTCACCTTTATATGTCTTGTATAACATCTGTTTTAATGTGTGTTTTATATGTGCAATAAATGATTAAATTAGAAATTAGATTAAAACCCCAATTGCTTTGACTTTCTTTTCTTTCGTTATTTGACGACATTTTTGAATACGTCTTTCAAGTGAATGTAAATTGGCCCGTTATTGTTCTATATTATTATAATGAATATCTTAATAATTATAAAATATAGTGAAATAAATAGAGTGATAAGTGGGTAAACATTTATTTTTTATAAAGAAATAAATAATTTCAATAATTCTTAAGTTTATCTGCAATGTAGGTAAATAATTTAAAGTGGTCACTGATTAACCAGTCAAATGAACATTTTAAAAGATACTTTTTATGGAATCACATAAGATAGGTGTTATTGACGAAACACATTTTAGCGTCAATAATTACCATTCTGTTTTTTGACCTAAATAGTATTTTGTCAATAAAACACCTTTTGATTGATTGACGACTTGATTGACGTGTGTCGCGACATGTCAATCAAAATCATTTATTATTATACTCGTACTTCGATCAATAGTTATGTACTAGTAGATACCCGATGAGCGCTTGAAAAACGATAGGCGACTTTGGCGCCACGGAGCTACAATGACGTTTGTAGCGATAATGATGATATACCTACTCGTAGAAGTTCGCTTGTTCCTAATTGTAGCTAGAAAGTTACCTTGATGAGTTTGTCAAATGTGGTAAAGCGTTATTCTCTGTTGAGTTTTTCATGTAGCAGTTTTATGTCGTAAATCGTATAGTTAACATTTACTCTTTTCCAAATTATCATTTGTTTGCATTCTTAAAATTTCTTATTTTCTGTGTACGTTTGACTTCAAACTCTGGTGAATAATAATAATAATAATATAATCTATCGCACTGTTAGTGTTCGTACTCCACTTATTATCAAGCCAGCTTTACCTCCCCGGCCCTTTTTAGTCCGACAGGGTGTTATAGCACCTCTAAAAATATTATATAGATGTACCCTAATTATGATACTTTCAAAGTTTAATTTACTACAACACACAAACGCCTGGTCGGTCTAAATGGGTTAATTGACACTAACAATCAGCGTTTAAGTAAAGTTCTGTGCAGTACAACATGCGCTGTAGGTGCAGCCGGGCCTGTAATTATATAATTTTATAACGAACAAATTGTAAATAAGATAAATTGTGTTGAAAAGATGCGACAGACATGCATGCGTGAGACGTGAGACATGCGAGATTTGAACCGGAGAGGGTTCAAATCTCGCAGTCTGGGTCAAACGCTTACTGATTACAAAATTTGCACAGGTTGTAGCTATAACTTAGCCTTATTTGTAGCGCGTTTTACCCAGATATTAAGGGTACCAATCAAAAGATGCGGTCCCAATCCTCTTAAAGATATTTTTAATGAGATTTTTTCCAAATTCGTATAATTTGTTTGAACGCATCAAGCGAGTTGACTTCTCTAGATTTGGGTGCGGTAATCTAACTGCACTGTTCACTAGTTATTTTAGTATTAGTACTCCACTTAACATCAAAAAGGACAGCTTTACCCCCCCGGCCCCTTTATTGACACCCAACAATCAGCGTTTAAGTAAAGTTCCGTGCAGTACGACAGCGCTGTTTGCGCAGCCGGGCCCGTAATTATTTAAATCAATAACAATTTGGTGCGGAGCACGCGAGCTTCGCGTGACATCGTCAAAGGGAGGCTGACCTTCAAATAAATTGTGGCCGTATTGTAGGCTGTTCTTACAACGTTACGGGGAAATCTTCGGGTGGTATGTCTCTTAAGAATCTTTGCAGGGTAAATAACTTTTTTGCATGCGGCAACACTTTTCAGCCTTCCACCTTCCTGAACTTCGTGGCGTAGTAGTTACGAAACAAAAGAGTTCATTATTATTTTTATTTTTTTTATAAAAGAAGGAGGCAAACGAGCAGGCGGGTCACCTGATGGAGAGTAATCACCGCCGCTCATGGACACACCTGCAAAACCAGAGGAATCGCAGACGCGTTGCCGGCCTTTGTGGAAGGAATAGGCTCGTTTCTTGAAGATCCCAAGGTCGTAACGGTCCGGAAATACCGCCGCCGAGAGCTGGTTTTATTTGCTTAAATTTACGTATTGTTGAATCTTCATCATCAGCTCATTTATGTCCCCACTGCTGGGGCACGAGCCTTCCCTATGGATGGATAGGGAGAACGGGCCATAAACCACCACGCGGGCCCAGTGCGGATTGGTGGTTGTTAACGACTGCTAATGCAGCCGGGACCAACGGCTTAACGTGTCTTCCGAAGCACGGAGGAGCTCGAGATGATAAATTTTTGGTCACCCATCCGATGACTGGCCTTTGCCAGAGTTGCTTAACCTTAGCACTAGCAGACCGGGCGCGTTAACCACTGCGCCATCGAGCTCCTCTCTTACCTTTAATACTCAAAAGTAATTTGTGTACCATTAAAAACTATGTTACACGTCTTGATTCATAAATAACCGAGTTACAAACTCGTTTCTTTGTAACAGAGGCCAGTATCAACTGTTGTTAGTGCCTCAAACGAGATGTTAACAAGATGTCCAGTGTTGGTCCAAGCGTCTCCACAAATACAGCTCATGTTTGTTGGGAGTTCGCAACTTGTTTTCAACTACTGGGTCCTTTGTGGTGGAATGTCTCGGGAATTCTATTGAGCTTCTGTGATCTTGATTTATGTGTGCCGACTTAAATAGCTGTGAATATACAATTTGAAAGGAAACTACTTGAAATTGAATGTATATCAGTAGTTATTAGGGTTCCGTAGCCAAATGGCAAAAAACGGAACCCTTATGGATTCGTCATGTCTGTCTGTCACAGCCACTTTTTTCCGAAACTATAAGAACTATACTGTTGAAACTTAGTAAGTAGATGTATTCTGTGAAGCGCATTGAGATTTTCACATAAAAATAGAAAAAAAACAATAAATTTTGGGGGTTCCCCATACTTAGAACTGAAACCCAAAAATTTTTTTTTCATCAATCCCATACCTACGCATCTATGGATAGGTCTTCAAAAATATTATTGAGGTTTCTAATATCATTCTTTTCTAAACTGAATAGTTTATGCGAGAGTCACTTCCAAAGTGATAAAAATGTGTTCCCCCCCCTGTAACTTCTAAAATAAGAGAATGATAAAACTAAAAAAAATATATGATGTACATTACCATGCAAACTTCCACCGAAAATTGGTTTGAACAAGATGTAGTTAGTAGTTTTTTTTTAATACGTCATAGAGTACGGAACCCTTTGTGCGCGAGTCCGACTCGCACTTGGCCGGTTTTTTTTGACATAGGTCACGGAGATAGTACAGAATTGTAATTTTTCTAGACTCTAGTTTGATGGTTTTTCAATCGCCACTTTTGGCGTTAAGACCGATACTTAATTCTATTTTCAGCGATTGTATCTCGTATGTACTCGGTACGTATGTACAACTGGACTAGTTACCAAACATTTTGTCTAGGAAAACCGCAATAACAACAATACTAGCCTCTTGAGAGTGTATCGACCACCAGGTGGCCGATAACAATTAAAATTCTATTGTGTCTTGTATTCGCGCACTCAAGGGGCTAGCATTGTGTCCCGCCCAAAAATTCAAAATTCAAAATCATTTATTCAGTTTAGGCTACAAGTACGAACGAACGAATAAACATTTTTTGGTAATACACGACAGATACTTAAAGTGACATTAAAAAACGGGAACTAAAATAAAAACTAAAAAAAAACTTAGCGTAACATAAAGTATGTGGCGAGTAGCTCGAATTAGCTACTTATGAATTTCATTATGCCATCGTTTTGTAAGTCTACACAGCCCCCCAATTCAACGTTTGCTATAGTTTCAACGTTTTCACTATTCTGCTAGCTACGAAATCAACTCTATAGTTTAGTAGTTAGCAGAATACGAAAATGTTGAAACTATAGCGTACTCGTATTCTGCTATAGTTAGCAGAAAGAAATTAACTCTATAGTTTCGTAGTTAGCAGAATAATAAACGTTGAAACTATAGCATTCCAAATTTCGTTTCAGATCAAAATAAATAGCAGAATTGGGGGACAGGGCGGCAGACCTTGTACTAAAAAGAACCGGCAAGAAACGCAGCAAGGGCATTTCTCCGTTACACCGTTAAATTATTGGAAAAGGTCCTATCATAACAAGACACTTTCCATTAAAAATATACACACAAAATATTAAAGACAACCACAACATGCACAAAACAAAATAAAAAAATCTGAGTTAGGAATATCAGGTAAGTACCAGTTTCAATTTCCACAATGCCAAACAGTAAAAGTCAAAAATTGTTTTAGAAAAACAAAGTCAAAGTATAGTTTATAATAATAAAAATAAGACAAGTAGGTATGCAAGAGCAGACCAGCCTCCAGAGGCGGCACCCGTTCCTCAGTATAAATTAAGGATATCGGAAAAAGTGCGTTGAACCTACGGCCTATCGAAATTTAAGGCGCGAAGAAGTCCAAACGTTTCTAAAAAAAAACTACGTTATATTTTTGTGGCATATAGGTATAAGAATGACATAAGTACATACGTCATTTTTATTGAATCTAATGAATAAAAACACATGATGTTTCGTCTTCGTAATTCAATTATAGAATAACTAACAGAGTAGTAAATAATACTACATTAAATTACTAGGTCTACACGGATCAGGTTCTCAATATCTTATTCAAAACTAAAATACTCAGTAATGTATTGTAATACAGTAGCCTTACGCCTGTGATAACCATAATTCAGGTCTCAGGTGGGTCTAAGAACCCTTTTTGTCATCTCGAACTAAAATATTATTTGTTGAAGCTACTCTAGTAGTTATCACCGATATAAATAAAAGACAATTTGCCGCTATACATTACTTGGGACAAAATAAACGTAGCTGTTTGGTTGGGCAAAGCCAGTGTTTATTTTTGAAGTCGGCTTGGTAGGAATGGGCGATAATTAAATATACTTAGTTAGGTAATTCCTTCGTTGCCATAATTGATAAGGGTCAATCAGAGGAGTTCTGTGCGAGGGTAGGCTTTCTGTATGATACAGGCAAAATACAGTCATTGGGTTTTCTAAATATTAACAATATTCGTATCTTTATATATTTATTTCTATAAAATGTCACATTTAAAGTACACTGTTAAAATAACTACCATGGCTCAATATTAAAAAAAAGGTTTCATTTGTTTATTTAAATACCTTTATTTAGTAGGTCGATTCATTACCCCCTTATTAATAAAAACTATTTAAGCATTATTTAGTTAATCATTGTTTTGTCTCTTTTTCTCAAACTCAAAATGACGTTTGTGTGACGTCGACAAAAACAATATTTAAGTAAATTAGTGGGGGTTAAGGGGGTTAGTTTGCATTCATCAATGCAAAGAGCTATTTATAACGGATGCAACTTTAACGTTCCAATTTCGAAATACGCGATTTTGAACAACAGTTTTTTTAACAAATTTTCCTTTCATCATACAATCGATCACCGAAGATATAAGATCGCTTCCGACTCCAAACGAAATGAATACTTATTCTACCCAACATAAGGTAGACTTTTCCCTGCCAATCCTGAATAAATGCTAACAATTTTCTTACATTTATGCTAGGGGCCAGCACACGATTCCATTCGCGTGTTCAGCGCGCGTTTTTTTTCATGTTGATTCTTATCACAAAATGAGATGTAACTTATTTGCTCGTTTTGATAAAGGCAAAAATACAACTTGAACAATGTCAAATCGCTTAATCAAATCGTAACCGCTTCCTTTGTGTTCAGTCTCCACGCAAGTTTTCATTATAATCTGTCAACCCTGCTTTACGTGGAAATGAATGACAGGGTTGAAATTGACGAGTTAATTTAAAAGATGTATTATCACCTACAAGATTTTTATTACCCTTCAGACCTACCGAGAAGAAGCAGGAAGAAACTCTGCATAGGCTGTTTCTTTCTCTGGGCACTCATGTTCAGCAAATAACATGATAATATATAAAACAAAAAGAAACATAACTCAACTGAACTTAAAAAAACAGTGAAAAATAAATAGTAAATTAAAAACCTATAAATAAAATATGGGCCTTCAACTATGGGCTCATGGGAACGGCCCCAAGAATGCTGGCAACATTGACCCTCTGGATTGCCAAGCTAATACACTGGCAGAGGTGCCAGCCTTCTTGTCACCGGAGGCCTCAATATGGCGAGTATTTAACATGATAATAATTCGTTAATAATTAACTCCAATAGTACTTATGTACACAACGTTAAATGTTTAAGGTATGCCTATGATAAAATAAATATAAAGAAAGATATGTATTACAGTTTCTCAGTCAACATATTACAATAAAGACTTGTTACAGGAGTGTCTCAGTTTACAATTTTAGAGATTGCCATTGATAAAACTTTTTTCTTCTTTTAGACTTTTTTCCTTTTCAGACCTTATCTATATATATGATATCTTTATGTTTGCGTTAAACCCTTGTGTTTAAACTCTGTTAAAAAAGTGTTCAACCAACATTCACAATTCCAATGCAAAGTCCGGTCCGATTATAATCTTGTGTCAAGTCCGGAATACGTTATTCCAGTTTTCAGTGGGGAACAGTTCCAGTCGGCTGTCAAGTGCCGGACCGGATCGGAAACGGTGCGCCCGCCGGACCGTGCGACGCGGCCGGCGGGCGCTGCAAACAAACGATCCTCGCCTCTCACCAAGGGTCCGAGGTAATCTGCATATTACAGATACCTAGACTGTACTTCTTGTTTTTTATATCACTGAGTTGTAATAAAATGATCTCTGTCACATATTGGTGGATATCAAGGAGGAGAACAACGTAACAAATAAAACAATAAATAAGAATAGGTATTTCATAAATATTTAATCCAGCATTAGAACTTTAAAATAAAAAGTTAAATATAATAAGAAATGAGCACCTTGGCATCTCTGACTCTCGGTCGCCCTTGTACATTTTTGTGCACCTTGTACACCTTGTATACCTTGTACCGGGAGTTATCGTAAACTTTGCAAACCATTAATGATGTAGTTTTTTTTTTTATCAATCTATACAAATTTTTTTTTTAATTCCACCACCGGCTGTTGAAAATCACAGCTTTATTAAAGATGTGCCACAAAAATATTACTTACATTAGAGTAGGCAAAATTCATCGTCTTTAAAATTTTCTTCTCTTTTTTCCGATTTCAGCTACCTATATCTAGCCAGGCTGGGTGGAACGAATCAAGTCACCAAATGATGGCAGTGTCAGTAAGCCCACATTTCAGGGTGCAGCCGTCCTGTTGATTTGTAAGGGCCCGGGATCATCCAGCGGCATGTGAGGGTAAGTGTAGGAGTTTTTTGTGAATATCCTCTTCCCCGTAAGGAGATCGGAGGAAGAGTCCCACATAACCATCTGCTTCTCCCCGGGCGCATTGGTATGCCTTATGCTTTTTCTCCTGTTTAAAAAAGGGTTTTATTCGTCCAAAAGGTCTCAGGTGGATCTAAGACAAATTTCAGTACATTACTTTGGACAAAATAAACATAGCTATTCGGTTGGGCAAAGCCAGTGTTTATTTTTGAAGTACGCTTAGTAGGCATGTGATAATGATCTACCAGTCCCAAGGTTCCGCAGCCTTAAACGCCACATCGATACTTCCAGGCCAACAATAAACACAACCATATAATATACCTATACACCCACAAATACGTATCGCAAACACCCTTTAATAGTACAATGTATAAAACATGATAGAATCGATATCATAACATTGCACGGGTCTCATATCGGTCGCTGTAACCGAATCCGGTTTATATTTGAGCGAAATAAGTTACGTTATCTAGTGGGACGCCTCGCCTCCTCATATCAATGTCTGAGCTCCTTTGTTCGGATCTCGAAATATAACGTATCTACATAACTTAGAGTGTATTGAAATGGAAAACATATTCTAGTGCGCTCAGCTTCTGTCTGACTGTGCTTTGACGGGGATTTATGTTTTTCTTTCTGGTGGATGTTGTCGATAGCGATACGGTTGTCTGGAAAAAAATTGGACGTTCAATGCAGGTATTTATTTTCAACGAGTTGAGAGTTCTTGTTATGCACAAACAGATTAGTATATTTACTTATTTAGCATAGTATCTCAATTACCTTGATTACTTGACTGAAACCAGGTTCTTTTTTTCACATCATTGGGGCAACAGTTTTAATAATGACTTGATGTAAATGATGGAGGCCTTTGCCCAGTCTGCGAGTGCTGAAGTTAAGGAACTTTCGCAACGGCTGGTCATCGGATGGGTGACCAAAATGTATCATCTCGAGCTCCTCCGGGCTTCAAAAGGCACGTAAAACCGTTGCTCCCGGCTGCATTAGCAGTCGTTAACAACCACCAATCCGCACTGCGCCCGCGTGGTGGTTTATGGCCCGTTCTCCCTAACCATCCATAGGGAAGGCTCGTGCCCCAGCAGTGGGGACATAAAAATGAGCTGATGATAATGACTATTGCTATCAATAAAGAAAGCATTTGGCTGTTATCTCTCCTTCTTATATTCTTCGTATATTTCTCCATATATTTTCCATATAATTCTCAACACAGTTCTCCCCTTATTTGGTAATTAAACAAAACGAGAAACCAGAAACAATTGTTTCCATCGTCACGATTTTCGATTTCTGTTTAGCTAACAGAAAGCTATCTAAGGCGTCGTATCGGAAAACATATTGTTTGTTATTGCCTCCGAGACCGGCCGGGCTTATTGAGTGAATAGGGCTTGTTTACCGTTTTAATATTTGATTGGGCCTGGCTTTATCATGTGCGTGACTACGAAGCCCAGAGTCATTGTTAGAATGAACGAGTCAAAAAAAGCGTTTATATGTTTTCTGTCTCTCTATGGGCTGTTTGAAGAGTAATGTGTTTATCATCTTTCCATAGACTATTCGTGTGGTTTCACGGATCACGAAAATAAAGATGAAGAAAATACATTATTTTAAAATAAAAAGCGCAGGCCTCCAACAAGGTGGACCAACGATCTGGTGAAGGTCGCGGGAAGCCACTGGATGCAAACAGCACAATGCCGGTCGTTGTGGAGATCTTTGGGGGTGTTCTTTGTCAAGCAGTGGACGTCTTTGAGAGATGGTGATGATGATGATGATGATAATTATAAAATTTAATGTCTTAATGGTCCTGTTTACCTATCCAGAAAGCTAATACGATTGTGTTAGGCATGAGTTCCGGGCAGAAGCTTCCGAACCGAGCATCTATCTGATCGGCTTCAGACGCACCTCCCTCATAACTTCTTATGGCAATGTTCCGTATAATTGATGTTAGTTAGGATAGATTGATGAGCTCGACGGCGTAGTGGTTAACGCGCCCGGTCTGCGAGTGCTGAGGATACCTATCCAGAGAGCTAATACGATTGTGTTAGGCATGAGTTCCGGGCAGAAGCTTCCGAGCCGAGCATCTATCTGATCGACTTCAGACGCACCTTCCTCATAACTTCTTATGGCAATGTTCCGTATAATTGATGTTAGTTAAAATAGATTGATGAGCTCGATGGCGTAGTGGTTAACGCGCCCGGTCTGCGAGTGCTGAAGTTAAGCAACTTTCGCAAAGGCCGGTCATCGGATGGGTGACCAAACATGTATCATCTCGACCTCCTCCGTGCTTTGGAAGGAAAGAAGGAAGAATTAGGAGTCGTTAACAACCACCAATCCGCACTGGGCCCGCGTGGTGGTCTATGGCCCGTTCTCCCTATCCATCCATAGGGAAGGCTCGTGCCCCAGCAGTGGGGACATAAAATGAGCTGGTGATTATGATGAATATAAGGATAGATTGGTTACCATACATTAATTAGTGTATCTTTAATGTGATCGTTTAAACAACCTCTGCATATTTGACAATTTATAAAAATAAGAGTTATTGCCTAAAATGTTTTTTGTCAATTTGTAGCATCGTAAAACAAACCGGGACTGTTTTTACCGAGCGTAAGGGTGACACTCCATTGAAGCTAAGCTGAGCTGAGCTTTACCGATCTGTGTCAAAATCAACCAATAGAATTCATTTATTTTAACGGCTCTTCTCAGCTCAGCTCCAGTATTGGTTCAATTTCACACAGCTCGGCTCCGCTCGACTCAGTCCAGCTTCAATGGAGTATCACCCTAACTGCTGACGGTAGTTATTATAACATAAAAAAACATATTTTAAACCGCCATACCATACTTCAGTGGTGTATCTTTAATCGTGTTTGCGTATACAATGAATACATCACCGCCTCGGCTAATGAGAGACAAGTTGTCCAACTAGTTAGCAGGAACTGCCGTGAACTATTGTTTCTCAACTAATTATCAAATGAAACACTCCGGAGCACTAAAACTACGCGTCTGTGCGCGGCCCCGCTAACTGAGCGCTAATTAGGATAATCTTATTATATTGAATTAGCAAAACGCCTTTGCTTGTTCTTTAATTATTAAACGAATATTACAATTATAATTTCCAAATTTACACACACACACACCCACCCACACCCTCACACATATACATTAATTAATAAATATTTGTAAAATACATTGAAAAAATTAAATGCCTACCCTACTACTATTATAAATATTTTATTCAGCTTCAGTGCAGCAATTAGCACTTAAAAATAAAAAAGTGAAATTTATTAATTAATAAACCTCCGCATATCTGGAAAAAATCAAAGCTGTTTACAAATTGAGTATTGGAGTATCAATATTGTAAACATTCAATCCACATGATTATAACTTTTTATATTTTACTAGACGACCGATGGACTTCGTACCGCTTTGACAGTTTCCATGACAACAAAACAAACAAATCATTCATCTTCTTAAGAACACCCGTATCCCATGATGAACCCCTATAGCAGCGCCACCTACCGGGTCCAATTGTAAATCTAAACCATTCTCGAATCCACTTGAACACACACACAGAAAAATTCATCCAAATCGGTCCAGCCGTTTAGAAGGAGTTCAATAACATACACACGCACAGAAGATTTATATGTATAACTAGCGGCCCGCTCGCGACTTCGTCCGCTTGAGTACCGGGTCCAATTCTATGCATGCTATATACATATAAACCTTCCTCTTGAATCACTCTATCTATTAAAAAAACCCGCATCATAATCCGTTGCGTAGTTTTAAAGATCTAAGCATACACACATACATACATAGGGACAGCGGGAAGCGACTTTGTTTTATACTATGTAGTGAAGATATGTGATAGATAAGGCAGAAGGTGAAAGCGCTCTTTTCCTGAAATCATCAACAACTGAAGAACTGCCTATCGACCTTTTACTGTCAGAACACAGCAATGCTACTTTTAACATTGACGTTACGGGTGGTTAAAGTGACATTAAGATGAGATGTTGGTATCCAAGGTGAAATGAAACAGGGTCCGTGGTTACGAGTCTCGCTGTGACCACGGACCCTGCAAAGGGTTCAAAACATCAAGATAAACATTAACTAAAAGTAATGTGTAAAATAAACGCGAGTAGATCTATAAAAGTTGTTTCTTTTCAATGTGTAGTGTTCGCGTAAACTTTAGAAAACAATATCCAAGATGACTTAAAACAAACCATAAATACCACAAGACAGACTCCGTTGACTTGGGCATGTGGAGAGAATGGAGGAGGATCGGGCAATGAAGAAAGCTTATATGGGACGGCCAAGCGGGCGACGTCCGGTTGGGCGCCCCAGGTACCGCTGGAGTGATCAAGTGGAGAAGGACCTACTTGGGCTCCAGATCGACAACTGGTCTGAGAAGGCCCAAATTAGGGAAGAATGGCGTCTTGTAGTGTCGGAGGCCAAGATCCACTAAGGGTCGCTGAGCCAGCAGATTAAGTAAGTATAAACATATACTTCCGGCTGGGAATCGAACCCGGGACGTCTGGGTCTGATACTGCTGTCTGACCACTAAACCACAGAATTGGTGTATATACAGATAGTTCTTACGTTACCATTATGTGACTGCAGTGCATGTATATAACAAAACTGTTTATTGTAGTGATGTGCCTTAATTGTTTGCTGTAGTGATGTTAGCACCGTCTCGGAACCACGAAACATTTGCATAAGCAAATGATAAGGACTATTAACGTTTGCTAACACATTTAGGATTTGAATCCGTGATACATTAACAAAGTTTCATGTTCTTTTATTTATACCATTGTATTGCAAATTATCTGTGTTACCTTAAAGTGTTGTTTTTTCTGTTTCAACAGAAAGCCGTTCGTAAGTGCGTTTATGGAAGCGAACTTATCCTCAATGAGTTGAGTAAGGTAAGTTGTTTTAATGCAGTAGTTGATACAACCCTCACGTGTTGTAAGAAACAAACTTTGTTACGGAATCCCGTGACCACAAAAATAGAAGTGTCCAAAGTTAAAATTATTGTATTTTTAAAGAAATTATGATTTTCAGACTTCTTTGAACCTTTACATTGTTACATATCTCGATCAAACTTTCTAACAAACGATTATCTGTTATTTTATATACTAGCTGACCCGGCGGACTTCGTACCGCATTTCTTTTCTTTCTTTTTTAATATAGCCTATGTTACTTAGCGCTTATGTAGCATTTTAATGGTGAAAGATTTTTTTAAATCAGTCCAGTCTTTTTTGAGTTTATTCGTTGCAAACATACATACATACAAAAGTACAAAGCTTTCCCCTTTATAATATTAGTATAGATGTACTTAAAAATCAACCAATTTACCCTTTTCCCATAGTGAACTTCAACTGTTTGGATTGCTCACGCTGTATCTATATTCTCAAGAAAGTGGCTAGTAAAGTCGGGGCTCGTATATAAGCGATAAACGCGCGCCATCCCGCGTGTATGCAGATTTATTTCGCGCAGTTCCGACCACCGCGACGACGCGCCCCGATAAGAGCGCGGCAACGCGACAAATTGCTAACGTTGTTGTGCATTTGAATTAGCCTCTGTCGCGTGCTGATATCCGCGATGAATGTTTTCGCAGCTAACCTGTCAAAGCGGCTTACTGATACCTGCTAAAGTGGTAACATTTACTTGGTGCTTGCTGACATGGTCCCTTCGTCCTCCTCTTGGCTAGATGAATGGTACATGGTTTATTAGTAGATAGGCTTCTCCTTCCTCGTCAAGCTCTTTGTAGCTGGGCAAGGAAATAGGAGAACAGTCCTACATAATGAGAAGTCTCTCCTGGCCTAGGTGTATGCATAAGAGAGCATTTTACCTAGTTTACAAAAGTCTACAGATAAGATAAGGTTCTAACTTGAAATGGATGGGTTTAAATAGAAGCAATATCACCATAATATTATTATCATATTAATAATATTGTTTTTTTTTTATAGAAAGTCTCTAGTAAAGTTGGGGCTCGTATGTAAACGATAAACGCGCGCCATCCCGCGTGTATGCAGATTTATTTCGCGCAGTTTCGACCACCGCGACGACGCGCTCGATAAGAGCGCGACAACGCGACAAATTGCTAACATTGTTGTGCATTTGAATTAGCCGCTGTCGCGTGCTGATATCCGCGACAACTGTGTGCTTTCGCAGTTAACCTGTCAAAGTGACTTACACTTTCATATAAGCCTTGTTTTAGGCATTTAGCGAGTTTTATATGGTATGGCCTTATTTATTGGTGCCGAGTTATACCCTTAGTAGAGAAACGGTGATAATAAGTTTTATGATGGGTAAGTCTTACCTTTTATAGCGATTTCCGTAGCTGAAGCGAAGGAGAGTAACACATAATCCGGGAACTCATGTGTATGAGTAAATCAGCATTTTGCTTAGTTAATAAAGGTATTTAACAAATATACTTACAAGCTTAAACCAACGAAATTGTAAATATTAAGGAAAGCTGCTTTGTAGTGAAACTCAAAAATAATACAAAATTTATTACAACGGTAATAACACAATTCGAACTTTTTCTAACAACCTTCCGTGTATAAAATTAGGAATTATACTTAATTAAAACGTCAACTAACCAGTTCATAATTTTATTTTTATATTCAATATATAATATTATAAAGCTGAAGAGTTTGTTTGTTTGTTTGTTTGTTTGTTTGTTTGAACGCGCTAATCTCAGGAACTACTGGTTCGAATTGAAATTTTTTTTTTGTGTTAAATAGTCCATTTATTGAGGAAGGCTATAGGCTATATTACATCACGCTATGACTAATAGGAGTGGAACAGTCGCTAATTAACGCGGGTGAAATATTCAATATATATGGTTAAAGAAACTTTATTTCTCATAAGAATACATAAGATTTACTTACTGAGAAAGTATAGTATAGTATAATATATAATATATACATAAGTACATAATTCATTGTATATACGTACGTACCTACCATCACGATGATTCAATCCTAACTTGTGCTAATGATTTTATGGAAAGGCTGGAACAAGCTTAACCTGCTAACAAGGATGTTAATGAACATTACAAAAAGCATAAGCGTTTAGTTAGTAGTAGTTAGGAGCTTGATGGCGCAGTGGTTAACGCGCCCGGTCTGCGAGTGCTGAGGTTAAGCAACTTTTGCAAAGGCCGGTCATCGGATGGGTGACCAAAAATATCATCATCTCGAGATCCTCCGTGCTATTGAACTCAACACTCTGTCCCACAAATCGAATATAATAAAATTATTATCAAATTCTCAAATAGAATATTCACATAAGCTAATCTAACCGCAAACATTCAACGCGTAACTAATAAATACGTCACAAGTATGAATAATCCCGCCGTTGACAACACAACGATGGATTCATAAAATTAATTGGACCTAGCCTAAATACCCGCAGTACATCCACTTGGGCATTAATCATACGAACTAACATGTTGGTTTTGATGCAACTTAGGCTGGGGTTCGAATGTGAGAGAAGCTTATCCAATTTTAAATTGCCTGGTGTTAGAATTCTGCCTAGAATCCGACTGGTATGCGACCGATCGAACACCAATTTCGCCAAGTAGTACTTACTACTTTGTTCCACGTTATCCTAGTTCCAGTTTTATCTCATAGGTAATAGTGTCTAGTTTCCATTCTATTATTTCTCATACATTTAGTTTGTCTTTTATCGCCTGCGTATTCTAACACATCTACTTTCTAGTCCCATGTTAGTCTGGGACGTAAAAATAATGTAATAGCTGCTCAACGTAAGAGCCGACTAAGGGTCAAGGTTTCCAAGATACTCGCACATCAGGCGATCAGCAGGAAACCAATCACTAATGTTATCTATTCTCAGGAGGTGAGAGTATGTATGTATGTATGGCTGTTCCTTACAGTGATCACCCTAAACACATAAATTAAAAAGTTTTTAAGCATTCGCTGCTTTTTTTCTGCTTTTCGCTTTTTGCAAGCTTGACAATAGCAAACCAAGTAAAACTCTGTCAAACTCTACGCTTATATATGAAACCCAGCTCTACCAAACGCGACAATCATCCAAGTAATTTGATTGGTCCGGATGTTTCATCGCCGCTAACTTGTTTCCAAGCCAGGAACACTCATAGTTTGCTGTTTTCAACCCTCGACGCTCACCAAGCTACTCACGATGGTATATTATGTTTAAAGCATGTGTATAAAATGCTAAACACCTTGTGGTCGAGTGGCAAAGCGCTCGGACCGATACTCGATGGTCCCGGGTTCAATTCCCAGGTCGGGCAAATGTATTTCGGATTTTTCGATGCATAGCCCGGTTTTGTGATCACCAACCCGCATTTGGCAAGCGTGGTGATTAAGCCATTAAACATCAATTATAGCGATGACTTGATTTCAATGAAGGAGGCCTTTGCCCAGCAGTGGGACAGTTCTAGGCTATTTACTTACTTAATTATGTGTATAAATTGTGTATACATTTTTTATATTTATTTCAATATGGATAAAAAATGTTGTTGTAGCTATACCATAATAACTTGCCACAACACGAACATAACATTCATTGCGCTGCGCTGTCTTTTTTTATATTCTGTCAAAACTGGGCGACTAGTTTCTTGGTTAATTGTACATAAAAAGATCTATCAAGTGACTGTTTACAGACTTTATTTTTATTAACTTTTGGCTGTAAAGCTGTCCTTTGTTACTGAAATATGCATGCGAACACGCTATTTGAATTTACGAAAACAACGCGCCTCGCGTCAATCGAAAAAAAAATGTAGAATATCCCCCTACGTACTGCGCGATCGGTTCGGGTCATCGACTCATCGTATTTTCAACGCGATCAAAGGAACTTTCCAAAGAGTTAGAGTCCTGAAATATCAAACCGCTTTCTAAATGGACATTGAAAACCCAGTGTTCAAACAAAGTTCAAAATTTGTAGTAGCACTTCACAAAAGGCTGGGCTAGTGTTTTATTGAGTGTAATGGTGTAACATTGGAACAATGTTGCTTGAAGGCTCTGTACTTTGGGTTTTTTAAATTATGCTGCGAAGCGCTTGGCTTTCATGTCACCTAATATTGAATGATGAAAGACGAAGGTAGAAGCACACTTCACCCAAGAACCTTCAACTACTGTGGAACTGGCTATTTTATCACTGTCGGAACACAACAATGCTACTGATATTGATGTTATCAAAGTCGAAGCCAAAGTCTAATCATTTATCGACCGATTTAGCATCGGATTTTGAGAGAGCCTTCGAAAGAGTAAGCCATATGTTGTTGCAGATGATGTGGAAGATATGAACGCCACGCTCTCCCAATGCTTTAATAGTTTCAATTGGGATCTCATATTTCCCTGTGGCTTTCCCATTTTTTAGATGTTGAATAGCTGCTCTTACTTCAGACTCCAAAATTCTGGCTCAAACATATCACTAGCAGGCTCTGTAAGTGCGTAGTTTTTTAGTTCAAGCTCTACCACCAAACAAACTGAGTAACAGCATGTTTCCCACGCTGGGAATGGAGCCCTGGACCTCTGAGGCCGGTGACTCAACCAATAGACCACAAAGGCGGTAAAATATCACCTCACTGAATACAAAGATCATCATCGACGAGCCATACATTTTGCGTAAAAATCCTCTTAAAACCATCGGAGCGGAGCGGACGACATGATGTACTTATCGACAGCGGTGACGCGACGCGAGTGGCAATAATAGTAAATTGTGCCAGCACCCCGCCGCGGGAAGGTTATGTATTTTTTAAAGGCTAAGAGTAATGGCGATGGCGACGAGGGAATTCGAGGCTGCACGGTATACGGCTGGGGTTAATCACTGCGACGATTTCCGTTCGGCAATTCGTTGTCCAATCATTTTGTGAGTACTCCATATGTTTTAATACCGATCATGTATATTCTAAGCTCAAGTGGCAATGAGCAGGGCACATCGTTCGCAGGACTGATGGCCGCTGGAACGAAACAGTTCTCGAGTGGCGACCGCGTACCGGTAAGCGCAGTGTGGGCAGGCCTCCAACAAGGTGGACCGACGATCTGGTAAAGGTTGCGGAAAGCCGCTGTGTGTGAGCAGCACAAAACCGTTCGTTGTGGTGATCCTTGGGGGAGGCTTTTGTATAGCAGTGGACGTCTTTTGGCTAAGATGATGTATACTATAAGAATACTAGACTATCGTCATCATCCATCGCAGTATACTGCTTGGCTAGACATCGCTCAATCTCACTCAACCGCCCTGCGCAGTACTCATTATAAATAAATAATAGATCCAAATACATGTTTGGACCCAAAAAATATTTCTTACACCACTATCTATACTTATATTATAAAGCTGAAGAGTTTGTTTGTTTGTTTGGTTGAACGCGCTAATATCAGGAACTACTGGTTCGAATTGAAAAATTATTTTTGTGTTGAATAGTTAATTTATTGAGAAAGGCTATACGCTATTTTTCATCACGATATGACTAATAGGAGTGGAGCTTAAAACCGCGGGGCACAGCAAGTAAATTAATATAAACAGAGTTCTTACTTTAAATTTTATGTAATGCATAACCTAATGCAGTACCTTTGCCCATGACTCTATTCGAGAGAACTTTGACCTCTGCATTGCGTAGTTTAAAATTTATAAAATGTAGATAGCCATGTAGATACCCTCTAACAAAAGAAGGATTATCAAAGTAGACTTAGACTAGACTTTTGCCCCAAAGTTGAGAAAAGCCCTTTAGTTTTTAAATCCAACAAATAACACCGAACTACACCTTAAAACTTTGAATACATAAAAGGGTTTGATTTTGTTTCGTCGTAAAGATTCAAAATTCAAAAAGGTTTTATTCAGTTAGGCTACAATAATTGAACTCTTTTCATTACGCCATCGCTTCGTATTTTAGGTTAGACTAGACAGTTTAACAAGCCTTCTATCTATGCCCTAATGACGATGCCTTCAAGACGCCAATGTTGCCAATACAATTTGTGTTGCAAGCAGAAGGAATGCTACTCTACGAAAATCCAATTACAATATGAGGTAGGTACCTACACTGATACACATACACTGATAACTGCATTTGTGGTTTAAGTACTCTTGTACTGAGTAAAAGCGGTGTGAAATGAGCCATTTATATAATTCACATTGGATTCACATCAATCTATTCAAAGAATTTAAAAAAAACCAAGATGTGCAATAAGCCGAAATGGCTGAACATACGAAAGGACATCGTTCTGCATCCATACATCGTTCGCCCCAGAACCAACAGCAAAAGTGAATTACTCTACGGGCTCCAAATCACAAATTATAATTGACTTTGAAAATAAAGTTTATTTGCGGACACTTCGGAGATTTTTTTATTTAAGGAAGAATCAAAAGTTGCCACCCACAGATACACGAATGACTACACCATTTTTTGTGACTTTCGTGGTAGACTATTATTCGAAAATTGATTACAATTGAATGATTGGGCATTTCTTATTGAATGCAATGCAATGCTCGACTTAGAGTTGTCAAAGATGGCGGCATATTCTGATGATAAAATGGATAAGTATTTTTAAATGTTTATTCCGAAAAGCAGAGTGTCAGAGTGTAAAATATTAAAAACGTTTATTACATATGTCAAATGTTTGTTGTTTCTGGTGCGATTTACGGCGATGTCCTTTGGTACACAGGTTTTTAAGCCGGTTAACCATATTTTTCTCTTGAGAGGTTTCACACATTATGAGATACTGAATTTTACGCAGACAATGCCCTGGGAAAGTTTAAAATCATTATTGAAAAATAAAACTTGGCACATACTATGCAACCGTTTTTAGGCGATTTTTATAAGGAAAACTGGCCAAGTAAATAAATCCCTGTGCCGAAAATAGTGAAGTCAGATAGGTGGAGCTAAGGAACAAGATAACACAAGTTATTTACGAGGGAAAATGGGACGAAACACGTTTCATTTGCTCTGAAAAGACCTTAGTAGAGTGCTACACAACTTTCACTAAGTAGGATTAAAGAAACGCCTTAAATTCTAAGAAATATTAAATGCTCCACAAATTGAAATTTAAATAATTTATTGCAATTAGTAATAAAACCGTTTGCGTTAATCGCCGTTTAAATTTCTTTGTTAATTAACGAACGCGAAAGTTTAAAAGTGTATATCACATTACAATTTATAATAGATGGAATATTTAGGAATGTATACATGTAACACAACGCAAGGGCACAGCAACAGCATCAAAGACCGTTCATTTTCAATACCTCATTTTTTAAGTGTCGTATTACATAAAAATTATTCATTTAAGAGAGCGAGCGCTGAACCGAAAAGAATACGTCAAAGTCGAAATCTTTATTACTGTTAGAAAGAGATTGTCAATGACCGCCGATGACCAGGCCAAGTACAAAAAAATGAAATGGAAATAATAATATGTAGTGTTAATTCCGCTAAATCACTCGTTTATCTAGCTTAGAGGCAGTGCACTGCCCTCCCGCCCGCAAAAAATATGCACATGCTGATGAAACAATGGATGCAAGCGAACATGGACACCAACACCCGTACACGTGTTTCGCCCTCCACGGGGCATCCTCAGTAGCTGTTGACTGGTCGAGAGCTGCGCACTGACTGTTACAGCATCTTTTTTTTTATGAGAGAGTTTACTGATTGCTTGGGGCGGCTTCTCTTGGCTTTTTTGGGGGCGGCGAGAAACTTTTAGGTCCCTCAAGCCGTGTGAAACGAAGCACCTTCGGAGGTTTTCTAGAGGAACGGCATCACGCGCACTATTGCATGTCCCCGTGCTCTACTAGATTCTCCGAAGGGATCGGATCGGATAGAAAAGCGGATCAACCAGAGGGCGCCTCTAACGGCTCGGACCTCTGCTCGGGTTAACCGGGCCGTGGTGGATAGAGTGCGTGTGAACCGGCTTGCCGTACCCTTGTTCTACTAGTACGATGTCTTGGGCCTAAACTCGTGTGCATGTTTAGTGTATGCTGTAAATATGTAGTGGCATTTAGAGGATCGGGCGTTCGCAACTGTTAAGGGATCATCGGGATCATGTAGGACTGTTTAGGACATCTAGACGTGTACCGTCTGGTTGGTGGAAGACCTCCAACATTGTAGTTGGCGGCCGTCACAACAAGCG
This sequence comes from Eudonia mercurella, assembly GCA_963082485.1. Lineage (NCBI taxonomy): Eukaryota > Metazoa > Arthropoda > Insecta > Lepidoptera > Crambidae > Eudonia > Eudonia mercurella. The sequence continues at coordinate 17,667,160 of OY720028.1, forward strand.
GGTTAGGATGGTGGGAGGCGTTATCGAAGTTACGGGAAACGTCCTTTATACAATTTTTGATAGTGGCAAGATCAAGATCACGGTGGAGATCTACTTTGCGATAGTACTAAGGGCAGCCCGTGACACCACGCATGAAACGGTTTTGGAGGGTTTGTAAGGTATACAGACAGGGGGGCGGTATACGCGAAAACTACGCTAGCGTAAGTCATAACAGGGCAATGTTACGGCTACTCAGCTCTTGGCCCCTTATATAGCGCCAACGTTTGACATTTAATAATTTAAGAAGTTTACAAGTTGTTGGGCGAATGAAACTAAAGGTTCCTCAAGCTGCCTTGGTGGAACATCCTCAGAGGGTCTCTAGATTCCTCTAGTGAACTTTGAGGGAAGCGTGTCTCCATCGCCAACTAGATTCTCCGAGGCGTTAGGATCGGAAACGAGATTACTGCTATTATACGTATCAGCCACGAAAGGTTAATGTTAACGTTAGGAATCATAATTAGTTTGTGGATGGATTGGTTATCAAAACCATCTATTTTCGGTGTCCAACAACTGGAAGTGACGTCACGTTCCTGACTGGGTACCAAAAGTATGTCTTAGATTTGGTCCATTACATTTACCTTTTCTTCTTTATCGATAACCATAACCACTCTGTCAAAAGTGACAACGACTTGAAAGAATCTGGTATTCTGTCCATAAAAAATAAAAAAGCTAAATGGTTTTTTTTTTCAGTTAAGGCTTCAATATTTGGGCTCTTAAGTTAAGGGTTCTTAAGTTTATATGGCGGTAGAGCTTAGCAAACATACGAGTATATAACAGCATCATTAGCACAAAATATAACAGTACTATTAGTACATAATAAAATACTTTAACATAATATTATTAAACATATCGAGAGCTTTCAAATATTTTGAAATTGAAATGGAAATAGCTGTTATTGGAAAAAGGTTATCAAAGCATTACAGAATGTATAAATTATAAAATGTGATGTTATGTTCCACCTTTATTTGCAAAAATATATAATTTGATTCCATTTCATAATAGACTGGGAAAAGGAATAAACTAAACGAACAACCATAATTTTTTATCTCTTTAAATTCCACCCATACAATGAACAAGAAAAATAAATCATTAGGAGTTCATAACAACTCAGTTTCGTAATCAAATAAAGGATAAGAAAGGATTTTCTTTATATGTCATAAGCTGTCGCTTGGATTGCGAAGGGTTTTAGGTTCGAGTCCTTCGTGAGGTAAGTCTTATTTTCAATAATCGATATAAAACTACATACGTTAGTGATCAATATACTAGTTAATTATTATTAACTGTCCCACTGCTGTCCCACGCTCCCTATCTACTGATCCTGATAGATAAGATATGGCAGCTGGAACTACGGGTCCGGTTGTCTTTTCAAGGGTACCGCGGAAGTTCGGATCCTAAGCCCCCTGCTGGTTATGCCTTCGCGGGCATCTCCGGCAGGGCCCGGACATGGATTGGACTCGTAGCGGTTATGTGGAGAGCTGTAGAGGTGGGAATGTTCGTTTGTCTGGTTGAGGTCTGGCCAGGCTTACATCTCGTGCGCAGCGAGCGGGTCCAAGTAGCGATCTCGGTGGGGGCCAAAGCGAAAGGATTGGTGGTTTTCATTGAGTAGGCTTCCAACGTCTCCGGCACTAGTCTGGATAACTATAACAGGCGCCCGCTAGATGCAATGTCTGCGGCTAAGCCAGCCGCGTAGGATTGTGGAACTGTTGAGGTACCTGGATGAACCGAGGTACTGAGAAGTGAGTAGAGGCTTACAACTACCACCAAAGAGGACATTTGGTAGTCGACTTTAGAGTTGACGATCCGAGCAGTGGAAACTGCGAGTTGTACTCTTAGTGCAACGAGAAGTGAGCTAGCTTACAGCTCCAGTAACCTGTCTGGATATTAGGTAGTGAACTATACGTGTTCGCGGGGTAACTCGCTCGAGACACTAGTCTTAAAAATTCCGAATAAAGATGCGCTTCGGCGCGTCCTGATCTGGCGTTATGACCTGATGCAGATGGTCCTTTGTGCTTGCGCAAGGTTGTCTGACACCTATTTTATGACCTGACGGTTGGTGGGGGGTGTCAGTATAACCTTTAAAGTCGTGTGTAGCGGGGTTGTCCCACTGCTGAGCAATGGCCTCCATCAATAAAATCAAGACATTGCTACAATTGATGGATACGCTAGCCAAATGCAGGTTGATAATAAACCCGGGCTATGCATCATTAAATCCGAAATACTCTTTACCCGACCATGGAAGTGAACCCTAAGCTCTCCGAGTATAGAGCATAAGCTCAGCCACTGCCACCGAGGTATTTAAAAACTACATAAACAATTTTTTAAATACACAATTACATTTTAAAACGCTGTCATATTTAAAGGTTGCCACGACATGCACAAATTTAAACTATTATTGAAAAATAATGGCCCTAAATGCGATCCTTGTAGGACACCGGACGATGCCACGAACGGACTAGACTGAAAACCGTTCGCTACAATATTTGATCCGAACCCGCACCCCATGACATGCCTGGCATGTCATGGGGTGCGGGTTCGGATCCCGCTCGTGGAGTTTTTTTTCAAGACTATCATTTTTTTACATTGCATCAACATTCGAACATTCTGCGAGTTTTATCCCATGATACTGACTTTAATTCGTCAATAATTTTACAGTTAATATGTAAAGCATTCAGGTCAGTGTCGCTATTCAATTCGAATTCCAGTGGTGGATGATGGCTATCAATTTTGGTTAGGGGTCAAAGCCTTAGGCTATGAACTGAAATATTTGTCAAGACGAGATCAAGAATCCTGTTATTTTCATTCTTAATACCATTATATTGATTCATCCTATTCAATGAAATGAAATCTACGAGCTTTTGCTCGAATAAACTATGTTTATTATTTGTTGCATCAAACGTTGACTCGATTGACGCAGTCCATACCGCCTACATATAGTTAAAATCGCCCACTATCAACATTTTATCTACATTTTCTAAAACTTGATTCGCATTATCCAAATAATGATCCAGAATGTGACCTTGTATAGGTGACGGAAGGTAAACGCCACATATAATGATGGTTAGTTTATAATCCCAGCACAAACAGAATCGCGTGGATCTCAGAAATAAAAGTATTAATCATTTCAGTCTCCTTCTGCGGTGTACAATCACGTACAAAACGTTCCGGCGATAAATATTGACACGCGGTAATTAAATATATCACTCCACGGGCGATACCGCTTTGTCCAGGCCACAATGCAATTTATTTTCAATAGACGTGTACTAGATACTGTGTTGCTTATGAATGGGGTGAATTTATCAAGCTTACGACGACACTGGGAAGTGCAAGCAATTAGACAGCTTGAAAATCTTAAATTAATGATACAAATTACAAACAATTAATGTAGTATGGTAATAAAAAATTATTTTAGTGGTTATCTCCCTTTTGATAGTTGACATATTTTATAGTTTTTTGATTTAAAAAAAGAGTGGAATGCCTTTATTTGTGTTTTTAAAGATACTATTAAAAAAAATATTTCTCAAAAGAACTATAGGAACTATAAGCCTATAGATGTTCTGTCGGCATTCGGCAAAGTATTTGAAACAATTTTGAACCGCGACATCAGACAAATCACTTAGCAGCTTACCGACGCTCAACATGGCTTTAGGGCAGGCCGGTCCACTACCACGAATCATGTACAATTTGTAGATTTTGTCGTGGTTGAAATGTACTTAAATAAACAGGTGGATACCGCCTACTTCGATTTTAAAAAGGCCGCGTCAATACAGACGTATTACTTAATAAATTAATTCAGCTATAGGTTTCACTCCAAAATTAATAAAACTATTCTCTAGCTACTTTTCTAACCGTTTTCGATATGCACAACTTTAACGCTATCGCTCCAACTCGTACGAGACCTGTTCTGGTGTGAGTCAAGGAAGCACGCTTGGACCCACTCAGTTTCTGATCAGGATAAATGATTTGCCGAGTGTCATCAGGTCAGCTAGGTGCCTAATGTTTGCCGACGCTGTTAAGAGTATCTCTGATTGCGAAGCGTTGGAGAGGGACTTTGACAGTGTTGTCGCATGGAGTGAGCGCAACCAACTTGAGTTTAACACATCTAAGTGTAAAACCATCACGTTCACTCGTGCCCGTTCGCCCATCGAATACTCTTACACCATAGATAGTATCCCTCTCGAACGCGTAACCCAAATTCGTGGCTTAGGCTTGACCCTGGACATAGTTCTAACTTTCAACGAACACATCGTTGAAGTGAGTGCCCGTACCTACAAATCGTTAGGATTCGTCATGAAGCAGGCATCCACTTTGACAATAGGTGCATTATTATCACCCTTTTCTACGCATTTGTAAAAATCAAATTAGAGTACAATTTGATGATCTGGAACCCCTACGAAGCTAAGTACAGACTGATGGTAGAGAAGTTTAAAAAAAAATGCGCGCTATCTTTATTTATTAGGTTACAGTAACCTAATAAATAAAGATAATATTTTTTTGGATATTTTCATAACTAAGAGTTTATGCTGTGAGACCAAATCTTCTCCCGGTATTACTTTGCAGTCTTTCACATGATTGAGGTTGTTTTGTCTGACGAGGAAACAATTGGTTCATCATTATGAATATGAATATGAGCTACTTCCAACCTTTGTGTGAAACCACAGTAAACAGAGCGCAATATATCTTGAAGAAAGATTGATTGAATTCCTGTACCACTCACAATAAGGTTCAATTTCCTGCTCCAACTATCTGTTACTCAAATTATAAGTTGGATAATTCCCCTGGGCATCTCCCGTATTGCAAGCAATTTCTTCTAGTAAACACAAATGTCGAAGCAACGGCTATAGATTAAGTTACCTACGGGGATAAAGATGTTTGGTCGGTCATATCTTTTCTTAGGAATTTCCTTTGAGTCATGTCACTTCTCAATAAATAAAGCAACTAATTCAATACTACAACGATACAATTTGTTTTCTATCAGTCTTTGTAAGGTCAGTAACGGAGGTTGCACATAGAGGTTCATAGGTACTATTTATCTTTACCAAAATTTCATGAGAGTATACTTGATATTTTAAGGTTATGTCTTTTCTAGACGAGTGTATTTTAATACATAAAGTGTTGCAGAAATCTCAATAATAATTGTAAGTGCCTGTAAATTAATACTTAGATAAGTAACTTAAAGATCTATTTGAAAAATTATAATATATTATAAATCTATCTTGATTTTCTAACAAAAACATCAATTTGTTGTTATTTTATGAAATAATTTATTTTCATTATTGGTTTTTTAAACTTTAGAGAGAAGGAGTATTATCTTAATTATCAGTTTGTAAGTAATAATATAATAAAATAAAGTACATAATCTTAGTATTAAGACTATCCTGGGAAAAAGCCCATATCTTTGAAGCCAGCTCTACAATGAATAGTTAGATAATGATTTAATCACCAAGCTTGCCAAATGCAGGTTGGTGATTACAAACTCGGGCTTTGCATCGAATAATTCAAAACACACTTTGCCTTGGAGGTGTACCCAGGACCTCAGCTTCATTGTTAATTGGTTGGGTTATTCAACCGCCAGCTATACCCGCTATATTGTATATAGTTTGAAATACACTTTCAAACTACCAACCAAATAAGGATTTATGTGAGTTACCGTAGCTAAAGGAGTCAAAAAAACAAGTCAATATAAAACCGATTTATCTTCTTTATTTATTTCATCCGACAAATATAAATCTTTATGCTCAATACTGTTGAGCTCAATAAAACAGTGGGAACGAGTCTCTGATAATCCGGGCCCGCCTCCTCTCTGCCACTGATAGAGCTATGGCTGGGCGAATACCGCCGAATTCGCAGAAAAGGCCCAGAAAAAAACGCTAAACTGGAAATCTCACAAAGAGCTTGCGGGACGTGCCAGCGATTGCCAGATAAGTTAGGCACTAAATAGAGAACACATCTAAATTGCTTACCGCCTAGCATTATGTATTTCGTTGGTGGGATACGTGACCGGAATACTGTGGATGTGCCTTAAGAATAGCCGCCAATTTTATTAGGTATGTTATTCTGTTTTTTTTTCCTTGGTGAAATTTATTGGTTTTCGACGCCGAAATCTTTCGGATTGGGGAATTTTATTTTCATAGTAACTAAAATTATTTTTACACTACATGAGTGTAATAAATTATTTGATGAATATATAAACAATTAATGTAATGAACTAGATCTTTTTTTAAATGCTTTTTATTTTCTCACCTTGTTAGTGATTTTGAGTTAGATAAGATGCCAAGCGGAATTAAAGCATGCCTTGCACCATTACCAACATACCACCAATCAAACCAAGTGCTAGGTAACGAAACGTTCGAATTTACGAAGAGAGCCACCCGATCCCGACTACAAATAACAAAACACACTCGCTCAAATGTCACTGCTAGTGATTAACAGCAACCCGTCGCAGTAAACTAAAACAAATGTTGTAATGTTTGTGTTCAATGTGCGGGAACAACGTAATACATTAACGTACATATTTAAGGCTGAACGGAGGGCGAGGCAATTCAAAACTTTCACCTAAAATGCTAACTTTTGTTTAGGTCGAAGGGGAAGCAGGTGTGAATTGAGCGACTGTTCGAAGGTCCGCATTTAAAGCGTGTCAATGCTGCGACATAGTTTACGAACTATCTTCACTTTGTGCCGAACTGTTGTCAATTGTTTTATTTATTTGAGAATGTTATTTGGGGTCGGCGCCATAATTTATGTCTTCCTTTTCTAATCTCATTGATCAGTTTTCATCATTTACTCTTTTCATTGGCATTATGTCATTTTTCACACGGTTCATCCTACTTTTGTCCGGATTTTCTTGTCCCACCATTCTCGTCAACTGCACGATAAATGCTAAGCTCAGATACGAGCTAAAATGTAAATAAGATGGTATGGTTAACCAAAACACAGTTAGTGCTCTGATCAAAAATAAAAGTTTAGAAATGACATATTAAATTGTACAGTGTGTCTGGGTTAGAGGTAGCGATATTTTAAGGTCATGTTGTACACTCAATTTTATCTTCCCCTCCCCCCCTATGGGGATTCATAGCCTCCTGATGAAATGGCCGCCATTTAAATTTTTAGATTTTATTTTTACTGGTGCTGCCGAAAAAAAAGCAATATCTCTGGATCTGGAGGTGCTAAAGACATGAAACTGGTAAGATAGTCTAGGGCAAATCTGAAAAAAAAAATGATTACCGATTTCTGACTAAAAATAATCACAATTTTTATTTTGTTTGGTGTTTTTCTCGATAAAATTGAGTGTACAACATGACTTTAAAATATCGCTACCTCTAACCCAGACACATTGTATAAAGAAGGAGGTTAAAGGTGCCAATGTGAGAAATAAAAATAAATAGTGTAAGTGATTGTATTAGAATAAGTTGTGTTGTGTTTTAGTAGACAAAAATGTAAATTGCTAAGTAGAGGATAAGAAAGTGTACATTTCGAAATAGAAACGTTTAGTAACATTTAGTAAGAATGGCAATATAATTTATTATATTCTCGTCACTTCATGACATGGGGTTCTTTAAACATGGCGTGAAACCTTGTGAGCCGGCAGGGTGAGAATGCCTGATGCTGCGTTGTTTTCACGCTGCACCAGTTGTCTTCGAGTGTGGACTCCAGTTTCACTTAACATCAGGTGGAGTGGAGTCATATGCCGTGCTGTCTATAAAAACATTGTCATTCTAATAATCCCTCCTCATCACATGTCCATGAAATTCCTCCTAGGTCAAGAAAAAGTGGAAGTAACGCTTTTCTTTTTTTAAACTATAATCGTTGTATGAATTTGGCGGCCCCACCATAATTTTTATTTATTGTAAGCAAAAGCAATTGATAATTAAAATTTTACAGGAATGAAAACGAAAAAATCTTTTATGCCACAGAACCGTGTCACCGGGTCATCTAGTAGCCACATATTAACAAACGAAACAATTTCCTTTTTTAAATCATTAATAGAGAAACGCGACTGAAAATAACCCTTTCACCTCTGTACACGGACCTGTGGCGTTCTATCACGCTGAATAGAAGAGTGGAGCAATAAATCCGGGACGCTTCCGCTCGACCGTGTCGAAACGGAACGCACTTTCTCCCGTTTATCTGAAACAGTTGGTACCACAAAATAAGGAGGCTGCAAAAGGTAAGCTTTTTTTTTTCTTTAGTTGATGGCTTCGTGCGATTAGCACATTTAGCCAGTATCAAAGTAATTTTTCTAACAAGTAATATATAAGTAAACTATATATTTTCTTTCCTGTATGATGATGATGATGAATCACAATAGAAATGAGAAGTGAGAAATAATATACCCCCCAACCCCTCGAGTATCTCAGTAAAGATGTGGGGCCTTACTAAGTCCTAGAGCGCACTTCTTGAGAGAATTTGAAAAGTGACGTTGCACTGTTTTCTTTCATTTGCCAACACTCATGCACACTCACGAACACTTAACGGTTAATAATCCACCATTATTTCACATTAATATTTGACATAACACAAACTTTACAACGCTTTATACTTGTACAATCGCTCTAGAGCACTTCTCACATAGACCACTTCTCACGGCCACGAACTCTCGCAAGAGCTGCGCTCGGACTGTTCCGTGCTTGTTCCGAGATCCGTTTCAGTAACCTCTTACTCCTTAGACCCTCGTCTAGTGTCTTTTTTTTTCATATTAAAAGGAGGCAAACGAGCAGGCGGGTCACCTGATGAAAAGTAATCGCCGCCGCCCATGGACACCCGCAAAACCAAAGTAATCGTTGCGTTGCCGGCCTTGAAGTAGGAGTTGGATCTTGAGGAGGAAGTAGGAATTGGGAGGGGGGAGGTGTAAGAGATCGGCCTCCAGTACTTTCACTCACCAGACGAAACACAACAGCAACGAGTGCCATTGTTTCACGCCGATATTCTGTGAGAGGGTGGTATTACGCCGGGCGAGCCGGCTCATTTCGTGCTGCAACGCAACGTGGCTCTACCAGTCAGGAAAAATCTCTGTTCCGAGATCCGTGTTAGTCGGAGGGTCTAGTGTGCGCTGCTCGAGCGCGATATGTATTAGGTAAGCTTACCTTCTGGGTCTCCTTATTTTTTGGCGGGCACGGAGATCATCCTCATGGGCGGGGCAAAGCTGTGTTTATTCATAACTTTATGCTTCGCGCACATTGGGCTGCTCACTTCTGGAGATGCTCCCTTTTTAAATTTACAAATATATGAGAAGCTCCTCGTGATCTTTCGCAACGACATGTCACCGGTTGAGTGATCTTAAAAAATAGTTTAAAATTGTTTGATTATGTGACGAGATTAAGTGAGAATGAAGAGCTCGATGGCGCAGTGGTTAACGCGCCCGGTCTGTCAGTGCTAAGGTTAAGCAACTTTCGCAAGGATCTATCATCGGATGGGTAACCAAAAATGTATCATCTCGAGCTCCTCCGTGCTTCGAAAGGCACATAAGCCGTTGGTCCCGGCTGCATTAGCAGTCGTTAACAACCACTAATCCGCACTGGGCCCGCGTGGTGGATTATGGCCTGTTCTCCCTTTCCATTGATAGGGAAGGCTCGTGCCCCAGCAGTGGGGACATAAAATGAGCTGATGATGATGATGATGATTAAGTGAGAATTGCTCGTTCGTGCTTCGGATAGTATGTTAAGCCATGTGGTTCAAGTTGTTTTAAAAAGATGGCAGTAAGGAAACCTACCAACAGGCATTATGGGTTATGTGCCGTTGTTTGTTTTGTATGGTAAGGCAGCAGTGGGACGTCTACAGGTGGTGATGACTTGTGTAAGTGATGACAATGGAAGCGCACTTCATCCGGAATCCACAACAACTAAGAAACTTGGTATATATGGAACTATCGGAACACAGCAATGCTATAAGCATTGTTGTTATTGCGGAGAGCTTAGATAAGGTTGTGGTATGGAACCTTGCTTAGCAGACTTAAAACTGGACTTCCAACCAACCCAAGAACAACAATATGCGCTCTCGTTAGGAATCTATTCCAAAGCCTCCATGATCAAGATCAGTGGTCCACTAGACTTCAAAAGCCATTACGGTTCCAGAGTCTATATTTGTCTCTTTATTTGTCTTTAATATACGAAAAAATGTTGGCACCTATTCAAATAAAACGTCACACTTACCCATTGGACAAGTAAGTACGACTTTATCCGAGACATCTTTGGCAAGCGCTCGCATCAAATCGGAGCATAGAACTATGATGGTCGGTTGCATATGCATAAGTGCAGCATACGTTTTAGTTACAGCCTTTGCCAAGTTGTGGGCTATTCTGTTTCGCAGTTCTTGCGATGTGTCGTTTGTATCTGTGAGAGCAAACTTCGAGTAGTGCTGTCGCTGTGATGGTATTTTATCGATGGAAATCCTACACCTTATCTTATAAAACTATCTTTCAAAACTTCGATAAGCGTATTCATGCTTCTTGTTCGATGTTGCGTAACTAAAAAAATATTTTGTAATGCTATATTAATAACGAAACTGAAAATGCCACTAGAAAAAAGCAACTTGTTTCAGGTGGAAATCGAAACTCCACCTATCGCAAATTAATATGGATGAACGTGTTTTTATGGTTTATGTATGTTTGCGTAATGTTTGAGCGACTATGATTGTTTGTATGAGTGACGGTGACAGTCGATGTGTGTATGTGTAGGTATGTATGTATATTTACGGAAGATACTCGATATCTATCATAATTACAATCGTTATTTTAACTATTTATAATTCGTACTTCACTTGCAGTTAGCGATAGCACGCTACTCGCTAGATTACTCAAGTATGTCAAAAATTACGATTACAAAAACAACTCTTATAATTATAATATTATGATAAAGTTAGAACTCAAGTATAAAAAAAATCAATTTCAAAAATAACTCTTATATTATGATAAAATTACAAATCGTGTCCTTGCGAAGACAATTAAGTTCTTTTTCGTATGATTTCGATTTGCTCTTGACCTCAGTCAGAGGTCAAGGAAGGGTCTACAGTGTAGCGAGCTTACTCAGAAAGTGGCTGTTTACTTTGGCTTTACAAGATTTCGGGTTACACGCGCTTGGGAACACTGACGCAGCAATCATGTTAAAACAGATCAAATTATTCTTGCTTATACCTACTGGACGATGTTACTTATACAAGAATTACCGGGCAGTGTAAACAATATTTTGTTAATTTTACCACTGAGGTAAAAAAACTCCCATCTGGGAGATTTTATGAATTAGGTATCGCTCTGCTCTGTGTTTTTTTTTATATTGATTGATTATTTTAATAATTATTTCAAAAGTCCAACTTCACCTACCGCTGGGCATACGCCTCATAGCATTACATTATGTAGCCATATGGCTACAAAGCTAGCAAAATATATCCATCACTTTTAATACCGAATGGGACCCGAACCGATCCGAACCCCACGAAGAATTTAGTAGAGAACGGGGACATGTACTAGTGCGTGATCCCATCCCCTCTAGAAAACTCTAAGTTTATCGCCACCCCCAAAATAGTCCGGACACGCTGAAAATGCTGACCGAGTGCTAGTTCACAGATGAATGGTCCAATTCGATATTGAATAGGAACATCACTAAATCCAACATTATTTAAGCATTAGCCAAGTTTGTGAACACGGGTAATTCGAAAGATAACAAAATCTCCAGCAAGCACTGCTTCGGTACTAAAGTTAGTACTTAATTGTACTGAAGCAGCCAGTAGTGTATCAGTTGGAGACGAAGTTGGTCCCCGATCGCATCGGAAGTGTGCGCAACTTGATCTGTTAACTGGAAGTTGGTCCGGTTCCTCTTTTGTCTCGTTTTAATCCACGTTGGAGCCGCATGTTAGTTTGCTAGAGGCCAAATTGGGACAACATTAATTTTACAACGAAGTAGTTACTACGCAACAATGGAACTACTTTGGAATTCTGTTCGAATAATTTTACTAGCTAGCTCACTTTTAAGCGAAATTGTAGAACTGTTTGTTTTTTATTTGTCAAAGGGTTAGCGAGTTTGGCCATCATCTAACCAGATGGTAAGTGGCAGTAGGACCAGAGGTGGTAGCACTATTTGCTTAGAGAAACTGGATATCTCAACTTTTACAGTTGCAGCTTATCTTAGTATTAAGTTAGTAGTGGACTATACGTGTCCACGGGGCAACTCGCTAGAGACAATACTCTTAAAAGTTCCCAACGAACAATGCGCTTCGGCGCGTCCTGATCTGGCGTTATGATCTGACGCAGATGATCCCTTGTGCGAGTTGGTTAACTTGTGCAAGGTCATATGACACTTTTTTGTAACTTATCTAACCTAACGGTTAGTACGGTCAGTATAAATTATAAAATCGTTTAAAGCAAGATTGTCGCAACATATTAATGATGATGATGCCGATGATGGTAATACATTGATGTTATGGCGATATACAGATAAGATAGTGGACAGTTACCACCATATTAAAACAAGCCAGACGGACTTATGACAAGCCTGCCAAACCTAGTTGAAATGTCATGTCTCCGCTAAGAATCGGATTGACGACCTCTGGATTTGAGACCGGTGATTAACCACTGAGACAGTTTTTTTTTAGAGAATTTGCTGTTTCACCGGGGTTTTTGAGGGCGGCAAGAAACTTAAAGGGTTCCTCAAGCCGTGTGAAACGAATCACCTTCGGAGGTTTTCTAGAGGGAACGGCATCATACACTAGTGCGTGTCCCCATGCCCTACTAGATTCTCCGAAGGGTTCGGATCGGATCGGGGAGCGGAACAACTCGAGAGCGTGATGGTGGGGAGAAGCGCCCCGGTACATGCCTGGTATATACCTGGGCGCTTTTCCCCACCATCTGGTATAGAGCGCGTGTGAACCGGCTCGTCGTACCCTTGTTCTACGAGTACGGTGTCTTGGGCCTAAACTAGTGCGCATGTTTAGTGTATTCTGTAAATGCGTGTCGGCATTTAGAGGATCGGGCGGAGGGACTGAGACAGTAAGAAGAGTTCGATGAAGGTAGATAATTTGATACTTTTTGTAGGGTAGATGTTTATTTAGACTTCAATTCTCATTTGTGTTCTAATGGTTGTCAGTCGGTGCGCGGTACACAACGGCTTTGTTTAATCGGTTATTTGCATAAATTGTATCGGTTGTGCGGAATATCATATCTATATATTACTTAAGATATTTACTTTAAAACGGTTAATCAAGAAATACGTAAATAATTAGTGCTACGGTGCGAGTGTCTTGTCAATAAGGAGCGGGAGGTTCCTCATCGGGCTACGGCGCCATAATAAGGTCAGGATTATTATATTTGTACATAAATATATTTCTAAAGGCATTTGCTAATATTAGATGTCGTTTAACTCCACGTAACGCGGATACAGTAAGTCGCTCACGCATTTTTAATGCCAGACATACTTATATCTTACACAATGCTAAAATATGTTTCGGACATTAATTTTTTTGATTTATTAAGGTTTACCAACAATTGAATACATTATTATTATTATTTCCTTTATTTATTTTTTAACATATTAATTTACATTTTTAAATATTTTCTGAAACAAACAAAACATTATTAAACATTATTATTATTATTAGCAAAATTGTCATTTAGTGGTAAAATTATATTATGATATTACCAAAATTATCGTTACCTCATTTATTCGATATTTACAATTCGATAAGTACTTACTAAAGAAATAAATAAAGAAAATGAAACATAACTTAATTTTACACAAAGTAAAATCTATAAATAAAATTTGTCCTCCAGCTGTGGCTCATGGGAACGGTCCCAAGAATACTGGAAACATTATGCTACCGCTTGTATCTAAAGCATCAAACAATGATAGCTAAATACGAGTACCATATGCGATATATAAAAAAATAGAAACACTTAATTTAAAATACTTACACTAAATTTATTAAAAATAAAAAGAAAAACTAACATTTAAGTAATTTTTGTTTTTATACAAAGTAGGTTTTGGTCAGCTACTCTGTGTTATTCATATTTCAATTTCGACTATGGACATTTTAATTACTACTTTTCACGAATAAGACATTATTTAGAATGACAACAACATTTTTCCTTTATTAACCTTTCCCAACGAGAAAAACGCTCGTTGTAATTGAATTCAATTTGATGGTATTAAAAATAAGGCTGCGGCTTGACTAGGAGCGAAAGCGGGAGCGGGAGCGGGAGCAGGAGCAGATTGTATTGTGGCGTATAGACGTTGAAGCTGCATACGCATTACAAAAAAAAATGCGCGCGTGCGTTTAAACAAAGAAACACTTGAACACGACTGAGAGTCTTAACTTTCGACAGGTAATTGTATTTGTAGTATAAAAGAGTGGCTGGTGGGTTTGGTTAGGTTTATTTAGTTTTAAGGGTACCTACTTTAGTGGGCCGCCCATGTATCGCAGTGAGAGCGTACGTGCATGGTGTGCATAACCTAGAACGGTCTCACTTTATGTCTTCATAATAATGGTAATGTTCACACGCCTGCAAATCAGACTACCACAAACTGTCAAATTTCCTTAATAGACTTTGAACTTTATATATATGGTATATGGTTAAACATTTATTGAAGAAATTTGACAGTTTTGGATCGGTTGATGTCCTTTTTATTTTGGAAATTTTTTGGAAATTGTTCCCTACTTTTTCCGTAATCGAGACCGGGCGGATTTACTAAGGGCCGCTGCCGCTCCACAACTCGCTGCCAGCACCCGCTCGTAGCTTAACCGCAGCCTTAGACTAAAAGGAAAATCGCGACACCTACTAAAATATAATTCCACATTTAAAAAAGTTATTGTAGTTTTTTAAGAAATTGCTTTTCCCACCATCTTCATAATGTATTCAGCTTTAAATTCCAGTCCAGGAAATGATCTCGGGCATAATTAAAGTCCTCCCAAGTGTAATGGTAAAATGTGGCCCATCGTCGAGTGAGCTCCTCGACAGACTGTCTCACTCGACTAGTGACAGATGTCCCCTTTATGAGCATTCCTCTGGGAGCTAGCGCACTGATTTATTGTTGATCGTGAATCCCTGCATATCATATAGCCGGATATAGCTGTGGACCACAGAGATAACAATCTAAAACAACAATCTTATGATAGAAGAACCAGTGAATTATTTAACGTAATCGCATTGCCGTTGAAGTGTTTTAAAATGTTGACGTGTCATCATCATCATCATCTCAGCCAAAAGACGTCCACTGCTGGACAAAGGCCTCCCCCAAGGATCTCCACAACGACCGGTTTTGTGCTGCTCGCATCCAGCGGCTTCCCGCGACCTTCACCAGATCGTCGGTCCACCTTGTTGGAGGCCTGCCCACACGTGTATTTATTGTTTTTTTTTTTTATATTGCCAATATAATAATTTTCTTTAGGAACAAAACGATAAGTTTGTGCATTACTGACTCACTAAACTACGCAAGGCATCAAGTCGTATGTAGCATTACAATTTTTACAATAGTTATTTAAGTGTCTTAGGAATCACTACTCCTCTGGTCTTGCGGGTGTCCATGGGCGGCGGTGATTGCTTCCCATCAGGTGACCCACCTGCTCGTTCGCCTCCTTCTAATATAAAAATAATAATAATAATAATAATCAAAACGAAAATAATTAAAACGATAGCTTTTATGTATGTACAAGATACAATTTTACTAGAAGAAATCAACCAGCTTCAGGAACCTCGAGTGAGAATTGAACCCACGACCTTTGGATAACCGGTCCAATGCTTCCTGTGGCTGGTTGGTTGTGAGTGCAAAATTCAAAATAATATAAATATTTTAAGTATGTAGTTAATGCCAACAATAGACTTAATAGACCAAATAGCCAAATTAATCAAATCAAGCTTTTGTGTTAGAAGTTAATGACAACAGCAGATATACCGCCGAAATTAATAACCTATCTCTGGTAAGAGATAGGCCTATCTTAGTTTAGTTACCAACCGCTGTTATTTTCCGATTATTAACAGAAATAACTAAGCAACAAATCTCTAGTAGGTTTATCTCTTGCTGAAGATAGGTTATTAATTTCGGCTGTAAATGGCTAAGGCCGATTTTTCAATCTTTAGAAAAGTTTTATCCAACGAATAACATTGTCATTTTGACATATTTTCTAAAGGGAATCTATCATTATGTCATATTATTCAATCTTTATCTGACGATTGAAAAATCAGCCCTAATCAGTAGACAGTATAGCAGTCATATATAAGCTTGATTCTCTGTGACGTCTTAAGTCTATGGCAGCGCCGTAAGTCAAAGTAAGCCGACATAAATTATTGCGATTTCCACAGGCCTGTGAGACGAAATACGCATCCGTGGATATATTTTTTATGCATGGTCAGTAATACCTTCACAACCTGCTGCGACCACAATAACTTCTGCATTTTTTTCCTGAATAATTATGTGTGAAAATATATTTTGAGAAGTCAACAAAAATACGACATTGAATACAAACTTCTTTTTGCATATTTTATTTCTTCAGCTACAATTTGTTAACGCGTTCAATCCGAATATTCGTATAAACTAGCACTATCAATGAATCTACCATCTATCATGATGCCTCACACAGTAGGTTATTCGCCTAGTTGTAAAACTTTACTTGCATTCAAAAAGCGACCCAGTTCCACTAACATTAACTCCACTTATCAAATGGCCGCGCTGACTAGCCACCCAATGGGAAGGAGTTCAAGAAATCTCACTGTGTTCTCGGTAACAAAAATTAAAAGCTTCTTTAAACAAAAGCCTGGGACGTAATTAAACGGTACGTCCTGTGGGAAATCGCTCGCGTGCGGTCAAGACGCTCCCGGGAGAGGAAAATGTGATTTCCTTCTAGCATTGTTCTTTTAGCGCACTATATTGTTTTGTTTTTCGAGATTCGATGGATTTGTGTGTTTAATGCGAGTGGTATCGGAGGGGTAGAGGGCGAGCGTCATTTGTTCTTGTTCTCGGAATATTACTATCACGCTTATGTCATACGGATTATGACGGGAATGCGTAAACTATTGGGAATGGCGCAATTTCTGTCACCGCTGAATGAATGAAAAAGTTTTACAATTATTAAACAAATTGAACAGAGTAAGAGTAGGTAGTGTTGATTAATTTCGGCGAATTGGATTGAGTCACGATAGCATAGTTAGTAGTGCACCTGGCCCGGCATGTCATGGGGTGCGGGTTCGATTCCTGCTTGTGGAATTTTTCAACAGTTTGTCTTTTTTTTAATTTTAATGTTTTGGCAACAAAATTTGCGTAAAATTATATATAACCATAGTCCTAAGTAGGTAACTACACTAAAACATATCTTAAGAATATGTTTGACTCGACACAAATCCGATCCGATCCAAATCCGAGTCTACTACACACATACTCGTACGCGTCATATCCCGAACAAAGTTTATTGGAATTAGAATTTTAACAACTACCCACTTTACGTCTCCGAGTTCACGTTTCCCGAAGTCTATCGGATCTAACATCCAGTTTGAATTTCATTGAGCAAAAAACAACTGAATGTGATCGTTGAAGCTCCCACTGCCACACTTCAGTTCCGCACAATATTCAATGGAATAGCAGATCGTAACTCGCTGAGCTTTATGGACGCACCTAACTCCTCACAGAATTATATACCGTGAGTTTTATTGGGTGCTATACACCGGGCGGGGCGGGCGGCTCCGGGGTTTTTTTTCTTTACGAAAATGGTGTTGGGTGAATACACATATACACATTTGTACTTTCGCAGTAGTTGCGGATCGTGATCTGTGGCGTGCTCTCTTGCAGTGGACTAGTATAAGGTGATGATGATGATGATGATACTTTCGCATTCCATTATGTTCAAAGAAATTTAAACACGGATTAACGCAACGTAAAGTGTAACGCCTGTAAAGGTGGGAGCCAGTGAAACTATACTTAAGATCTGGTTTTGCTTGCAATAAAGTGTACTTGTGTTCCTTGCACAATAAATAAATAAATCTAATCTGTGCTCTTCGATCAACAATTGTTGATCGAAGTCTGTGCTGCAAAAATAATAGTGACAAAGAAAGTTTTAATATTTTATTAGTTATTTTTAATTTTTTTGTCCCTTTACACATCTCAATTCCTGGATTAGTGTCTTTGTTTGAAAAAATAGCTAAATGCTATGCAGTATCATTTAGCGTTTTCTACTATATTGCCAATATTGGAATTAATTATTTTATTTTAGCGTAGGAATAATGAAAGCTGGATATAATTGATTATGGTTCTGGATTCAAAAGAAACAAATTAATATGAACTTATCCGAAATCCCTAAAGTATCCGTACTTCGTAGTTTCATCAATTAGTTGAATTCGTTTTATTTAGAATAGAATCAAGTTATTTTTTTGTCAGATTCCATCTTTTTTCAATTATTTTGTAGGCCGTACTTTTAATCTGCTATAAGCATTATGCAGTGTTATACCAATTGTCTATATCCTTTTAGACTTACCAACAACTCAGTCTTCTTCTTAACATCTCTTTTCAGCGAAGGTTGGCCATTTTTACCATATTCACAGCTGCCCGGAACAAAGATTCGTTGCTGCAACCGAACTTCGCATAAGTTTTTAAGCCAAAAATGCTTTCTTCTGCCAACGTTTCGTTATAGAACATATTATATTTAATTGTCCAATAAAATAATGAAATAAGCAAGACCAAAAGTATTTGATCAAAGTCTCTATTCGGCTTATCTCAAACGTCTACTATTGTAGCTATGGGGCCTGACATTTTCCCATAGTTCAAATGTCTAAAATATGTAGTAGAATTGAGAACTTTTTTACATATTTTACGGATCAGCATAGTGACTTCATCTCACCTGATGGTAAATGAAGATAAAGTCAATGATGGAAGCGCACTTCACCCGGGATCCCCAACTACTGAGGCACTCGTATTCTTAGCTGGCGAAACACAACAATGCTACAAGTAATCACCAAATAAAATCAAAGGACAAAGTCATCATCAAATCTCTACTGACAAAAATGATGGAAGACAGTTTTCTTGCGTACCTTACGCAAGAAAACTGTCTTCCATCTGCGCCAGCCCTAAGTTACTGCAATAAATATTTACTGTGGATCACCGCGTACGTGACACTGCGAACTAATCGCGTATCAACTGGGAAATTTCGATGTACTGAATATATTATGGTAGAGACTAGAAGCGATGATCGCGAAAGCTTTTTTACCTACTTTTTATACGGTCAGTGTCATACTCGGCAGTGTCTAACTAGGTATTATTTGAGTACAGACGCCTGGACATCAACCGATCCAAAACTGTCTAATTTCTTCAAAAAATGTTCGACCATATTCCATATACATAAAGTTCAAAGTGTATTGTGGAAATTTGACAGTTTATGGTAATTTGACTGTGTGCCGGCGTATCTACGTAACTCTTTAAGTTTCATTGAGGAGCTCGATAGCGCAGCCGGTCAACGCATGGGTGACCAAAAATGTATCTTCTCGAGCTCGAGAGGCTCGAACCGCGGAGGAGCTCCTCCGAGGTTCGGAAGGCACGTAAAGCCATTGGTCATAGCTACATTAGCAGACGTTACTAACCACCAATCCGCACTGGACCCGCGTGGTGGTGCATGGCCCATTCTCCAGCAGTGGCAACATGTGATAAGACGATATGATGAACTCTTTAAGTATGCCTACGCTGGTACGGTCATGTGAATAAGACGAGATAATGAACACATAACCAAAACGGTTATGAGTATGGGAGAGGCGGAAAAGGTCGTGAACAGGAGTACCTGACAGTAGATTAGGGGGCAAGACCCTTAATAACCTGGATTCAAACAATTACAAAAGACATAAAAATAACAAATATTACAACTGAGACAACCATTAACCACGGTAAAGAACCGTCAAGTGTGGCGCCGAATTACTAGGGGACTGACAACAATTTGGAAACATAGCCAGTACAAAGAAATAGTTATTTGTTATACAAGAGTGCAAAGTTGCTTTTTAACCGTGTGCTCAATTTTGATGACCTAGCAAGCGAAGTATTCTAAAATTGAATCACGAGCGCAGCGAGTGATTCAAAAATTAGAATCCTGAGCGTTAGCGAGGGAATCAAAAGAGCACGAGGTGAAAAATCTTTGCACTCGAGTGCAACACGTAACTTTTCATCCCACCTCAGCGAGGAAATGACTAAATGCAAAAAAAACATTTACAATCACAAGATACTTTTATTTCAGTTTAGGTATTAACTACTACATTATGAAAGGTAAGTATTACATAATAATCTTTAAATTATAAAAAACAATACTTAGGTATAGTATAAGAAAAATTTAAAGTAACGTTGCTACAGTTACTTAAGTGTGATATTTTTGTTAGGTACTGTAATGTTGGTGTTAGTAACTTGTGTACTGTACCACCCCGCTGGGTCGTTACTTAAGGAACGGGGGTTTGTATCGAATAATAATGCTTTATAGCTTTAAATATTTATATTACTTTCAACATGAAATAATAACAATCAATTCGTCGTCGCGGCCCGTCACCGAGTCTGCTATGTTCTTCTTTTTTCTCTTCTACTATATTTTAATGCAGGCCACGGTGGCTGCCAGTAAGTATGCCCGAGCAAGGAGTCTCGGTTGCTACAGTACTGATAAATTGGGCACCATGGAGGTAGAAGCAAATAGGTTTAATGATGTTTTGAATTCACAAACTTAGTGCACACGATGTTCTAAATTCAATTTACTTTATCCTCTAGCGGATAAAAACGGCTTTTGCACTCAGATATCGAAGAGCAAAAATACTCTTTCCGAGATGGGGGGATGAAAAAGATTTTTCTTCTATATTTGAAATGGCATGTAGGCTTTCAGCTTCTATCATTAAGACTTTGATCAAACGCCCACCAACAGATATCTCGAACTTTAACGTTATAAAAAATTAAGGGGACTTTATACTCCTACAAACTGATTTTTAATTGACATTATAAATTCTTGTTTTTGTAAACGTGATTGAAAAACGAGAATTTGTATGGCACATTAACTCTCTTCTATTTTCATCTGGAGGCGGTGCTTCAATGCCCTACAAATTTTGGCATAAAACCAAACTAATTATGACAAAAATGATCGAATTCCTTCATACTCATTTAATACCTTTTAATTTAAGGTTTCGTATTGAAAGTCAAAATATTTATGTCACTAAAAACAGTGAATTGAATGAAAATTATTTAATTCCTACTTATTTCATCATCGACTTATCAAATATTGAAAAAAAAAATTTGTTTTTGTGACCGATTATTTTTAAGTGAGTTTTTACGAGAAACATTTTTGGTAAGTGTTTAAAAATTTTACCGCGGTATTAATCATAACTCATTCGGTAATTATTATCAGTGATTAATAAAAATATTTAATTTAACAATCACTTCGTGTGTAATCGCGTTTATAATGTAAGTAGATCTATACTAATATTATATAGCTGAAGAGTTTGTTTGTTTGTTTGGTCGAACGCGCTAACCTCAGGAACTACTCGTTCGAATTGAAAAATTACTTTTGTGTTAAATAGCCCATTTATTGAGAGAGGCTATAGACTATATTACATCACGTTATGACTAATTAATGCGGGTCAAACCGCGGGGCACAGCTATACTTATATAAACGACATAAAGTAAACCAAAGTTTCGATATCATAAATTCTCCGTAGTCGTCGGTCGGTGAACAAAACCGCACTAACTTATTTGTGGGTAATCTCGCGAATTTCCTATTGTTCTGCGGCGGATCGATCGGCTGTTGCTACATCCATAATAACGCGTACATAATTCTGACAGCCGTGATTAATATGACAAAAATTATCAAATATATATCCTATACTTATTTAACTCCTATCCATAAAAATGTCTACTTCTATACTTAAATTCAATTCAATCCATTTTTCTTGTATCTGTTCTCCGGTTTTCAGTACAGCTTAATTTTCAGATACAGACAGAGCTGAAATATTTATTAATACAATTTGACCTGGTATGTTTCTTGATAAAAGTTTTTCAGTTCAGTGTATTCATTCTATCATCTCCGTGTGACTTGTTTATAAAAGAAATTATTTTATATAAGAACTATTTTATTCATAACTCAGTCCATAAGTATTATTAACTTTTACACTGGTCATAAAAAAACAATTAATGAAATGACTTATTTTCAATGTGAAAGTTTGTTACCCCTTTTAAAATGTATTAACCACTTCATCATCATCATCATCATCATCATCATCATCATATCAGTCAAAAGACGTCCACTGCTGGACAAAGGCCTCCCCCAAGGATCTCCACAACGACCGGTTTTGTGCTGCCACACTGCGCTTTCTGGTACGCGGTCACCACTCGAGGACTGTTCCGCCCCAGCGGCCATCAGTCCTGCGAGCAATATGCCCTGTCCACTGCCACTTGAGCTTAGCAACTCTTCGGGCTATGTCGGTTACCTTTGTTCTTCTGCGGATCAATCACCTCATTTCTGATTCGATCTCGCAGAGAAACCCCGAGCATAGCCCTCTCCATTGCTCTTTGAGTGACCTTGAGCCTTCTGATAAGGCCCATAGTGAGGGATCATGTCTCAGTTCCGTATGTCATCACTGGCAACACAGACTGGTCAAAGACTTTCGACATTAACCACTTATAGAAAACCAAAGTTTCGATATCATAAACTCTCCGTAGTCGCCCCTCGATCAACAAAACGCACTAACTTGTTTGTTGGTAATCTCGCAAACCCATTGTTCTGCGGTGGACCGATCGACTGTTGCTACATCCATAAATAACGCGTATATAATTCTGACAGCCGTGATTAATATAATTTGTGATATGTTACGGCATTAGGGACATCAGTAAAGCGGTAACGAGGACAGGTAAATCATATTAGAGGTAGGTTAGCGAGTTAGATGATATTTGTGTTAGGAGAAGTTAAATCACCAACACTTTTTAGATGTAGACTTTTATAAACTTTCGTTTTATTTTATTTATTTATTTATCCAAAAAAGTCTTGCAAGCTTACAGTCACCCAAAGCGCTTACAAGCTAAAATTAGATAAATAGGTACCTACATATTCCAAAATCTACTACAAATTAGATTAAACAAGGTCTTACCACAGAATAACAAGGTCTTACTTAAAATTAGATACAAATGTCAACATAATATTATAACTAAAAAAATAGAATAAACTTGAACTAATCTATCTAATAAAATGTATTATGGGGCTATTTTTTTATTTTATTTTAATTGTAATCATTATTATTGTAGTAATTTTGTAATTGTTTTATATTTTGCCTTGTGTGTTGTAGTCAAATAAACTTTCTTTCTTTTATTTATTTATTTATTTATTCATTCATTCATTCATCTGCAAACTCTTTAGTATAATAGCTAATACAATATTGTAACATATTCTAAACGACGGGTCCCTACAATATTATCCTATGCACACATTTTATGTAATTTGTAGTTTAGTCCTAGATGCAATAAAGGTAAATTATACTTATATGCGTATAGCCCCGTAATATTGTATATCTAAAAAACTTTGTTCTTTCTCGCTTTACCACCTACTTACCTACCTACCTTTGTATGAAATTTACACAACCGCATTAACTTGCTTGTGGGTAGTCTCGCAAATTTCTCATTGTTCTGCGGCCGACCGATCGACTGTTGCTACAGCTATAAATAACGCGCGCATTATTCTGACAGCCGTGATTAATTCTTCCGATATTTAGTTATTGTTAGGGACATCAATAAAGCGGTTAACGATGCCAGGTAATTTATATTACATAGGTAGTGTAGCGACGTAGCGAGAGGTGATACATTACATGTACCTATCACATTTCTTAACATTGTAATGAAAAGGTAACTCACAAACTCTTTGAAGAAAAACACAGAGAAGAAATGCCCTTACTAAGTTTCTTGTCAGCCCTTTTCAGTACAAGGTCTCCCGCACTGTGTAGACTTACGAACTGACGGTATAGTGATATTTATTAGAGCTGTTTGTAGCCCTTTTGTAGCATATTTGTAGACATTCTTATTCATAGGTAAGAGTTAATTTTTGTAGCTTAAACTAAAAAAATAATTTTGAATTACTTAAGTTTTTTTTTTACTTTAGTACTTTGTCAAAGCAACTAAAGATCCAACAAGCGATTGTCAACTTCTAGGAAAGTAATTATGGGATAGTATTAAAATGTTCAGCGACTTTCGTTGCTTACTGAACTATAAAAACTTGTATTAATTTTTAGTTGTCAAATCTATATATATAAAAACCAATTGCTGTTCGTTTGAGTCGCTAAAACTCGAGAATAGAAAGAAAGAAAGAAAGAAAAAAAAACATTTATTGACTCTCACATAACAAATAAAATAAATAAAAAATAAAAAAAAGACATGAAGTACAAAAACCAAAAATAACTAAAAAAAATAACAAATAAAAAACACAACAGTATGAAGAGCCAATCAGGACCCTACCTCAGCATATGCCGCTACGGTGTGAGAAAGTCACTCTCATCGCAACGGCGGCGCTGGTATTCTGGCAGGGGCCTGTGCGAGGTATAGCTAAACCGATTTGGCAAATTTTGATTTTGAAATATTTGTGGAAGTTCAGGGAAGGTTTAAACTGTGAGAAACATATATAATAAGTAACGGAAAATACTAAAAACGACAATTTAATTTTCCAATACAAAATGATTTGTTTGTTTTGTTGTCATGGAAGCTGTCAAAGCGGTACGAAGTCCGCCGGCCGGGTCAACTAGTATCAAATAAAAAACTTCTCAATCTACTTTAAATCTCTTTTTACCTTTTACATCACAAAATTAGGAGAATGCAGAAGGAAGTCACACATTGACCACCTCTCACGGACACTAAAATCTCGCAACAGCTGCGCTCGGACTGATTTGAGCTGATCTGAGAATTCGTGCTCGTGAAAGGTCTAAGTGTGCGTTGCTCGAGCGCGGTATGCACTAAGCTTTTGTGAGTGGTAGAGCCACGTTGCGTTGCAGCACGAAATGGGCCGGCTTGCCCGGCGTAATACCACCCTCTCACACGATATCGGCGTGAAACAATGGCACTCGTTGCTGTTGTGTTTCGTCCGGTGAGTGAAAGTACCGGAGGCCCATCTCTCACCCCTCCCCCCTCCCAATTCCTAATCCCTCCTCAAGATCCAATTCCGCCCTCAAAGCTGGCAACGCGTCTGCGATTACTTTGGTTTTGCAGGTCTCCATGGGTGGCGGTGATTACTTTCCATCAGGTGACACGCCTGGTCGTTTGCCTCCTTTTAACATAAAATAAAAAGCTTACCGTCTAGGGTCTCCTTATTTTGTGTTTTAGACAGTATATCATATGAAGTTAAGTCGCGGCTGCCACAAAATTCATTAGTAAAACATCGCCATGCTACCTTTGAGCTGAAATGTTGTTTGGTCACTGAAATGAAATAAAATGAAATGTTTATTTGTACATCACAGGTTTTACAAGGTCTTAAAAGATATCATAATGATAAGTACATTTGTGATCACTCAGCCTATTAGGCATACAAATTAAATAAAATTAAAATAATGCAGTAGAATTTATATAATATCTACCAGATAGAAAAATAATTAAAATAAATCATCATCATCATCATCTCAGCCAAAAGACGTCCACTGCTGGACAAATACCTCCCCCAAGGATCTCCACAACGACCAGTTTTGTGCTGCTCGCATCCAGCGGCTTTCCGCGACCTTCACCAGATCGTCGATCCACCTTGTTGGAGGTCTGCCCACACTGCGCTTGCGCTCCAGAAGCTTGAAAACATCTTCCAGTGCACCAGTGAACAGTTTCGGAGATATCACATCTACCTGCTGCTCACTGCTCACTCCTCGCTGCAGCTGGATAGGTTTCGAGCTCTGATCCTGAAGACGGACTGACATAGTGGCGCTTTCATACAAACACTTCAACACTTCAATGTACCGGTAGTCAATTTGGCACCGCTGTTGGAGAGACTGTAGCACTTTTTCATAGTCCACAAACGCTAAGTAAAAAGGCTGGTAATACTCTTCGAACTTCTGTATAACCTATCGCAGCGTTTGTATGTGGTCTATGGTGCTAAAGCCTTTACAGAAACCGTCTTGTTCGATAGGCTGGAAGTCATCAAACCTGCGTGCAAAACGAATCGTTATGACTCTCGAAAACAGCATGTAGACGTGGCTTAGAAGTGAGATGGGCCTGTAGTTCTTTAGCAGGGTTTTGTCGCCCTATTTGAAGAACAGTACCACCATACCTTCGTGCCACGTCTTTGGTGTTCTGCCCCCTAGTATAACTGAATTAAACAGCTTCTGAAGAGCTACGAGTACCGGTCTTCCGCCTGCTTTCAAAAGCTCGGCTGTAATTCCGTCAGCACCTGGTGCCCTGCTGTTCTTGAACTGTTTGAGAACCATACTAATCTCGTACAGGCTGATGTCCGGGATGTCTTCAGCATAGTACCGGGTTAACTTAGCTCTAGGGTCTTTAGCTAAACTTTATACAGGTGGCCGTGTGGATGTGTAAAGCTGTCCATAGAACTTCTCGACTTCGCCCATAACATCGGACCTGGTGGTGACAGTTCTGCTGTCATCGATTTTCAGCGTCGTCAGTTAGCACTGCCCAATACCCAGGTCTCTTGCGAATACTTTTACAATCTTTGTTAAAATCATTAAAATAAAATAAAAAAATGATGACATGTTCATACTCAAATACATTAGAAATTAATATATTGTAATTGTTTGTTGTTTGTAAAAAATGTTAGTAAGGGTTTTCAAAATTATAATGTTATCCGTGATCAGTCCATTATGGATACAAATTAAAATATCACAGTCGAATGTATTAAATAGCAAATTGAAAATTAGCAGTTTAATTTGAATAAAATAATTAAAATGTCCTTATAATCCTGTAATTAAAATTAAATTAAATAACGTCATGTCCGTACTCAAACACATTGGAAAATAATATACTATACTAGTATTTTAAATGGTTGAAAAAATCATTCATTAAGTAAAAATTCTCTTCTATAATTTTTTTTTTTTAAATATCCTTAACTCATCACAGTATTTCATACATTACAATGCGATGCGCGTTATGAATATCAAAGAATCTCGGTTGTATGTTATTACGCCGCACGCCACCAATTTATTCACAATTTTATAAGTATATGAGTATTTTTTTCATGTTGTGTATCTAATCAAATGTATAAAAGTGAAAATTTATCAAACAAATACGATATTCGAATTTCCATCTGTTGCAGACTGTTTCAAAAACCTTTTTAATACTTTTTATGTTCTTATTTTTATACTTTTTTTGAATATTGACATTTTTATAGATTTTGCTTTTGGTCTGTGGTTGTTTTGGCGTTCTTCTGTTGTGATTGGTATCGTGTGTGTAAAGTTAATATAATATAGAAAAATCCCACTTATTTCCTGTTTTTGATCATTTTAGTCCACTAGTTCCTCCCATTAATAGTTGTCGTTTTCACCATCCGTGCTTCAAAAAGGCACGTAAAGGTGTTGGTCCCGGCTACATTAATATTCCTAACCTAAGTTAATAACCACCAATCAGCTTTAATTCTTATCAAAACTAGTTAAATAGCTCTTAATACAGCAGTCATTTACACTCACCAAACACCCTCATCTCTCTCACTTTTTTTTATAGTGAGCACGACAAATGACTCTATTCCACCTGATGTTAAGGGGGAATTGTAGTACAGACGCGAAGACAGGTGGTGCAGCGTGAAAACAACGTAGCATCAGATATACCTTACCCTGCCGGCCCACAAGGTGCTTCTTCACGCTTCGTTTGAAGGACCCCATGTCATAGGAAGGAGGGAAAACGTGTGCTGGTAGACTATTCCATCTTTGATCTTATTAAAATGAAAATGTTTTATTGCATGTCACATTGGTGTACATCCTATGGAAAGGTGTAGGCCTGAACAAAACAGTAGGACATTATAGGTTGATAATCAGTTCTTTTCAAGATATCAAAAGTTTGCGTGAACACTACACAGTTAAATAAAACCACTTTTACGGATCTCGTCCAGGATAAACGTCAGGATAAACAAATTAAATTAAATCAATGTGTAAAATAAACGCTAGGAAAACTTGAAACATACACATATGCATAGTTTTTGAAATCTAGGTTCATAATAAGTATATACAAAAAAATCAGTTAGTATATAATTTTAAAGAAGGCTGTTTCACCCCCACAATGTATCCATTTTCTTAACAAAGCATGCGTACGTGCGAAGTGTGTAATTTCATACTTTCATACGAGTATGTCAACCTTTTTACTCGAATGTCGCCTGTAGACTGTACGACTTTCTTTTCTGTTTTTTAATTCTACATAAAAGCTGTAAGCGGTCGCCGCAGCTTATAGACGCTTTTATTGTTAAATAAGTCTCTTTTCTCCTTTATTACCGTAAAGGTTTTTTACTAACTATATGTAATGGATATCTTACTTCACAACTTAACCTACCTAATAATACCTAATTAACTGTCACTACAAATTTTTATTTCTATTATCGGCTAACCTTACAATTTCTGTGGACACTATATGTGCTGTGGCTTGGTCGACTTTGTTGCTTTAGTTTTTGTGCCTATAACATACGCCTAATACAAGAACTTTTTTTGTCGCGACCGTGTCGCTTCGTGTCGCAACGTGAATGTTGCTAAAAGCGCGCATCTCATTTTACTAAATAGGAGAATTCACTTTCACCTCTTTTTATGTAGCCCCCATTATCCTTGACATAAACTGAAAATCTTTTTTCTCTTTATAAGAACGCCCAAATGTTACAGTGTCTGATCCAACACATCGATCGGGGTACATTTTAAACATACATTTGCTGCAGTTAAAAACCAACTTTATTCAGAACTAATTTTAACCGGACAAAACTATTAATTGCTAAAGTTGGGCTTTGGCGCTTGGCTGGCTTTCGACCAGCCATGAAATCAGGAACCATATAACTGTCTCTGTGGTCTAGTTGATACACCATTGGTCTAAAACCCTCAAAAGTCCTAGGTTGGATTTCCAGCATAGGATTACATATTGTACTCGGTTGTACCTACCATGTTTTTATTTTAGTCTACCGCCATAACAATAGTATGGTAGAATTGAATTCTGACAGAAATAAGATAGCAAGTTTCTCAATAGTTCAGAATTACGGAACCAAAATAAATACCTTCAAAAAATTACGCGGCTTAATGGCTCTGCACACTAGGCGACACACGGTTGCGACAGCTCGGCGTCTAGACGCGGTGACAGGCTGCGGCCGACAATTTTCATATATTTTGACTGACGCTTACTGTCGCACGACTGTCGTCGTGTGTGCGCGTGCTGTACGCAGCTAGACGCAGCGATAAGTTGTCCAGTGTGTGGAGCCATTTTCTGTTATTGTTACAGTTACATTTACTGACCATTTACCCGGATAAACTCTGAGTGATTTTCGTAATGCATTAAAAGTAGTTTGTAGGTTTTCGTTAAAGATTTTGAATAAATTAAAATAGATAAAGAAAAATATGTTTATTTTTAAAAAGCCTTTCTTCACCCTTTTCAAACGTTTCAGCTGTCTACAAAAGTTCATAAAACAATTAAAAACTGGCCACAATAGTTTCCGTTAGTTTCCCAACCCATGTTAAGCAGAATCGAACCCCCAATACAAAAACGGTCAAGCACTTCCTGACGATAACTTAAATAACATGGCCCCAAAAAGCTATCTCCCGTTACTAAAAAAAGGTGGTATAATAACATTCGGACTTTGGCCGCGCTTGCATTCCGGATAATCCGCGTATTACCCGAACAGCAGCGGGCCTTATGGAGTTATTGGCGCCGTGTTTTCTTAGGATATGCTAAAACTACCATTGAATACGAAAACTTTCATTTTGGTTGGTTATATTGAAGGATGGATTTCGCTTCTGCTGAAAGGTTTTATCTGTAAGTGAAAAAAACTCATATTATGTTTGATCGTTTCCTTTTAAATAACGACTCCGCTTAATGGGAACTGTCCTATCCAAATAGTTATTTATAAGGAACACTGTGAAAAACTCAATAATTTCTTTACAACATAAACTAAATGATAAATGATGAAGATGACAAAGTTACAAAGTGGAATGATTGATTATGATGTTAATTCAATAAAATCGCCTTTTTGAGCCTGTTTTTTATACAAATGGCATAAGTTAGTTCATGCCATTAAAAGCTATCTTAATATTGTCCGTTGTAAATCTTTATTCTTTAGATAGTTTGCTGACATTATTCGATGTCAACAACTACGTCATCGACATCCGATCTTTAATGCCTCTACACATTTCGGAAAATCCATATAAAATTTAATATTTTTTATATCGAAATCGTAAGAATTTAAAACGTTTTATCCTTTTCGTCTATTTACTTACTACATATTTTTCTGTATTTCTGTGAAGCATAGAAAGTATTTAATAATTACCTATGTCGGCTGTAAATCTTCCTATGAACAAAATAAAATAAATAAGACTTACAATTCTAAAGAAATATTAAAAATTGGTTTGAAAAATACTGAACATTGAAGTTTGTATGGGATACCGAAATGTATCAAAGCTAAAAACAATTTTGCCAATATCAAGGATCAGTTAAGCGTGTGTATCGAGGCTGTAGACGAGCTTGGCCACCGCGGTCTCTTGCACTCGTAGTGCTCGTAGTGCTCGTAGTGCATCATCCGCAGTGCTTTTGCCACCATTGGTTTACCGGCTGTCTTAGAGCCAGCTGGTATCTCTCGCAGTAATGGCAAGAGACCTGATGGAATGACCATTGGGCCCTGGAGCTTAGCAGGCTGCTGGTACCACGGTGGTGGTGGTGGTGGCTCCCTCGCATGTTCGCGCGACTTCACTTTATGTGGGGGCTGCTGTAGTAAGCGCTGAAAATCATAAACGGCACAAATACGCAAACCTAGGTCGAAATTATTTATTTGTTCCGTATGCTGTGGAAACATTGGGTCCATGGGGGCCGGAGGCAAAGCAGCTTGGTGCTCGCCTTATTGAAGCCTCCGGTGACAAGCAGCGCCAGCGTATTAGTTTGGCAATCCAAAGGGGCAATGTTGCCAGCATTCTTGAGACCGTTCCCATGAGCCCACAGTTGGAGGACATCTTTTATTTACAGATCTTTAGTTTTTAATTTTCTAATTATTTTTCTGTTCTTCTGAAATAAAAAACTTTTATATTTTATAATAATTACTTTACATAATAATAAATTTATATGGGTCTAAAATAAAATTGAAGTCTGCAATTGTATTTTCTTAAAAACAGTGTAAATCGCACATCCCACTTACACGAGCCAATTAATTTCATTATATTGTTAATTAATTATTTTTGTTACTCAACACACTTACAGCATTCGCTCATGCAGCACTGAACGGACGGCCTAATTAATTCTGTTCATTAATCCACTTCTGTGACGACAACCTTTGAAGCTACAATGATTAAAGAGAAAATTGCTTAATCAGTTTTCTAACCAATTTGCTCATATTGTTAAGGAGTATGTTTTACTTATTTTATGATGATTATGACGGCAACATATAATAATGTTATTCATATTAGGTATTTTAAATTCACAAGGATATGTTTAAATATTATTAATGCGCTGTCAGCACATTAATAACAGTTCTGCCAACCTACCTAGAAAGCTGATCTGTAAGGATTTAACGATATCTCGTATTTTAGACGAGCCAAAAGCCGTTCGGCTACCGGCGCTTAAAATTAAATTTAAATAGAAAAAACACTTGAAGGAGGCGAATTCCCTAATGTGATGGAGTCTCATGAGGACACTGCTCTTCTAATTGAGCTAACACGACATTTCCCAGTCTTGTTTTTTAAGGAATAGGGATGTGACAAATCATTTTAGGCAAGGATACGTATCCGATATACACTAAAAATATCCTCTTCATCCTACTAATATTATAAACGCGAAAGTTTGTAAGTATGAATGGATGTTTGTTACTCTTTCACATAAAAAGTACTGAATGGATTTGGATGAAATTTGGCATGCAGATAGTTTATAATCTGGATTAACACATAGGATAGTTTTTATCCCGATATTCCTACAAGAATGAATTGAAACTGTCAAAGCGGTACGAAGTCCGCCGGGTCCACTAGTATATCATAATAACGCTTCGATGGCCGAGTGGCAGAGCGCTGGGCCCGATACCCAAAGGTTCAATTCCTAGGTCATATATAGCCTGGGTTTGTGATTATCAATCCGCATTTGGCAAGCGTGGTGATTAAACCATTACCCATCACTTGAAGCGATGACTTGATTTCAATGATAGAGACCTTTGCCCAGCAGTGAGACAATTATAGGCTGTTTACTTTTACTTTACATCATAATCATCAAGAAAGAAAAAATATTTTGAAGCCTAAAAACAAAAAGGAACGTTTATTGGTCAGTCAAGTAAAAGCGGTCGTAACTCACAAAGTATTTTGCGTCAGATTTCAAAGAAACAATTTTTTAATTAGAAAAGCTTAAGGACTCTAAGAAGAATCTAGCGCCCACGTCACTTGATATTCAATTAACTAACAGCAACACTTCGCTGGAATTTGTAAAAAATCCCCGCTCAAATAATAATTACGACGACGACGAAGGTTCGGCAGAAAAAAATGTACCGAAAAAGAGCGGGGGGGGGGGGGGTGCTTTAATTCAGAATTGGGTAAATGACACTTTCTTCATGAAAAGATTTTGTTTTACCGTGCGCAGCTGTCGCTGTAATACACAATAGTCTTGTCACAATAGTTCTGTGTCACAGAACTATTGTGTATGTTCAAGTGTTAAATGTTGAATTGGCGTTAGACTTGGAGCAAGGACGATGGATACGTACCTACCTTCTTACCTTGCTTTAATAAGTACAGAATACTATCAAAATTGTTCAAAAATTTCTCAAATAAATGTTCAACCATATGCCAGCTAACCCTTTCAAAACGAGCTGATACAATCGTGCGCTTCTACCACGATCAAATTTGACCCTTAACGCCGATTGTTGCGCCAGTTTCAGGCGATCGTGTTAGACCGGATTTTTAAAGTTCGCTTTACTAACTCGGATGATTATCACCGTAATCGGTGCCGTCGAAACGAAAGAAGCGGCAGCGGCAGCAGCGACGACATCTGGCAGCCGGAGGCGTTCCGACGAATTAACGAAATAAATATCGATGATCATCATAATATTAGTCAACGACTCGTTATAAACTATTTAAGTAGAGTTTCCGCCCGAGGGACGTCGCGATCTCGGTCTGGAAGGGTTGCTACAGGAAGCATGTGGTCGGTATCTATTTGCTGTTAAAGATTAAAATCAGGTGCTTGTTGATTACTGGGTCCTGTGATCCTGTCGAACACTGGTGGCGCTACCCTAACTTGTTTTTTAAGTATGAGTCATCACCTTATTTTTTTGTTAACGACATCGTTTAACCGCTGAGTAGGCCTTTGAAACAGCTTTGCCATTGAACTGTGTGAGACCTACCGTTAGCTTTCGTACCTAACGTTAGCGATTCCAAACGGATTAGCAAAAGGTGTTATGGCTCTGTCAATGAGTCAGCCCGTGACCTTGGCCAGTGCAAATAGGTCGAATCGTTTGATACTTAAAAAAGTATGCCTAGAAAACTTTTTGTACATTACAAAATACATTAAGCATACTACTGCGCCCGAGGAAACGCAAATTATTATATGGGACTTTTATTAGTGGATATGCTCCACTAAATCTCCTTTACTGCCCCTCTCATGCAGCCAACTTGGTCCATGGCCTTTTTTTTTGAATGAGTTTCCTGATTGCCTCGAACGGCATTTTCAGCGTCACCAAACTTTTTTTGGGGCGGCGAGAAACTCAAACCGTGTGAAATGAAGAACCGTTAAAGGTTTTTTAGAGGGAATTTGCAACCCGTTGCCGTTCCCTACTAGATTCTCCGAGGGGCTCGGATCAGATCGGGGCCGTCCATAACCATAAAAAACAATCACCGGGATATGCCTAGCATGCCTACACTAAGGAGTTTGTGTTAAGCCAGTGAAACATTTTATTAAATGCTATTTATCTTTATAAATATACCGAGTGCCGTGTTCTTTCTTATTAGAACGCGGCCGGGCCGGGGATAATCTTGTAATTTTATAAGTGTCGGGCGCGATCAACTCGGGTTCCTTACGCCTGTCGCTTTTTAAAGAATTAATTGCGCAAGCCGCGGATAAAGTACCTTGTACCTTCCAACATATTTGCATATTCGGTGAGATTTTTTTTTACTTTCCATCGACCTTCTTATAGTTCGTTCGTTGGGAAGTAAATAAAGTTTTATATACGAGTAATTCAAAGTCAAATTCAAAAAATTTTATTCAAATTATCTTACGAAAAGTGCTTTTGAATCAGCCATACATTTTTACCTACTACTTTAATTCTTTAACGTTCTCGATGTTCGTGCATGTACAACTACCTAAATAGCGAGTTACAAGATGGGTGACCATAAAAAGTGTTACGAAATATCTCGTGCTTCCGAAGGCATGTCTGTTGTCGTATAATATAGCAGTCGTTGAAACTCACCAAAACCAGTGCTCGCTAGTTATATTTATATTGGCCGATTAGTGACCTATATACTCTTATTAGTACAAGAATAATTATTGCTTGAAGAGAACAAAACTAAGCAGCTAAGAGAATGTGTAGCGACAGGGTGCCCTTCGGTTCGCCTAAAATTGTTTGTCCTAATATGGTTTGGCCAAACCGTTTTGGCCTAAACTTAAAACGTACAATTATTGTTTCGCCTAAAAATTGTTTTGCCACCATTATAGTTTGGCCTAAGAATTGAAAGGCCTAATTTTAGAATGTCTAATGTAAAATAGCCTAAACTATATTGGCATAACTTTATATTGGCATAACTTTATTTTGGCATAACGATTATTTCGCAAAATTTATAAAAGCTCTAATTTTAGCATATCTAAAATTAAATGTGCCAATAATGTATTGGAATAAAAGCATAGAATTTTATTGAGAAAATAAATTGACAGAAGCGAATCGCTGCAAACCCGACTCCACGTAGTCTTGTCTGCCCTACGCTAGAGTGCAATATAAAAGCGCGTAGGCGCGGAGGGGCGAGGCGGCCCGCGAGCTAAGGAGCAGGTGGGTTGAGCTCGCCGCCGGGGCTGAGGCTGGCCAGCAAGCCGAAGCCTCGGTGGTGAGCGAAAACCATCTGCGACGAAAAGCTCGCGTGGGACCGCCGGAGCCCCGCAGCGCCGAAGCCGTGACGGAAACTATGCATGCTGCATGCCTGCATGCATGCTGCATGCCTGCTTGCATGCTGCATGCCTGCTTGCATGATGCATGCCTGCTTGCACGCTTACATGCTGCATGCCTGCACGCATGCTGCATGCGTGCTTGCATGCTTACATGCTGCATGCCTGCACGCATGCTGCATATCTGCATGCATGCTGCACGCATGCTGTGTTTCTGCTTGCATGCTGCATGTCTGCATGCATGCTGCATGTTATGCTGCATGTCTGCATGCATGTTGCATGTTTTATTTTTAATTTTGTGCGAATTAATATTTAGGAATTGTAAACTTTAGGAATTACGAATTGTTCTGCCAAATGACGCATTTGGTAAATGACAATGTGGCGATAAAAAGTTAGGCGAAGTGAAATTAGGGCAAACACGATTCTGAAGAGTGAAATTAGGCGAAAAAAATTTAGGCTTTTCGTTTGGGTGCCATTGCAAATTAGGCGTACAAAAATTAGGCGATCCGATAGAGACCCGTAGCGACACCATTTGTTTCATCCCAAGCTTAAAACAATGGGCACAGTTTTACAAGCGTTAATAATTTACAACAGTTTCTACGTCGAACTCAGTAATGCAAAGAAACTTTTGTCACAGCAAATTAACACAGCAACAAAATACTTCCTAAGTTTTGCGCAATTAGAGCAAATCGCTGGTTCCATCGAGGTCCCCTTCATTACCCTCCTTCCCCATTCTCTGCAAATACAAACAAATTAGACTTCACAAAAGTGAAACTAATTATCGCACGACAAAGAAATGGAGAGAGCATGCTCCCTCTGCACAATATAAACAGACGCACGGTAGGATAAATAGCTAATTTATTAGTCTTGTTGAGGGTAGTTTCTTAGACAAATTGTACAATTTTGTAAAATGCATTTTTTTCCTTTCGTTCCACATTAGATTAAGCTTTCCACATAATAAATAATCTTCAGCCTCTTTGAAAGTTTACCAACTTTTGCCAGTTAGGCATGGGTGATCTTTATATATGTACTCGTATATAAATTTTCTGTGCATGTGTATGTTATTGAACTCCTACTAAACGGCTGGGCCGATTTGGATGAAATTTTCTGTGTGTTCAAGTGGATTCGAGAATGGTTTAGATTTAAAATTGGACCCGGTAGGGGCCGCTGCTATAGGGGTCCATGATGGGTTACGGGTGTTCTTAAGCGGACGAATGATTTGTTTGTTTTGTTGTCATAGAAACTGTCAAAGCGGTACGAAGTCCGCCGGTCAGCTAGTCTTATTTAAATATCTAGAGTTCCTCCGTCCTTGTAATACGTTTATCAGTTAATCTTAGTTTTTTGACGAAAGACTACACAATCAACACACGACGCATCCAATCTCCACACATGCATGTTCATGGCGGGCCCAGTGCGGATTGGTGGTTGTGCTAACGGCTGTGATATGCAGCCGGGACCAAAGGTTTTACGTGGATCCGAAGCACGGAAGAGCTCGAGATGATAAGTTTTTGGTCATCTATCCGATGACCGGCCTTAACGCGTTAACCACTGCGCCATCGAACTCCGCATTTCATAATAGGAAAGCCTTTTCACCAAGCAATGGGATATATGCTGTTGACGATGACAGGCATACCTGTCACACCTTTGTTGCCTGATAAGCATTTATTCAATGCTTGTTTTCATCTTTATAAATGACCGCTGTAACGATTACTGCCTATATTGTTCACTGTGTTCGAGCTATTTTTCTCGAGGCAACAAACATTTATTTGGACTTGGACTTCAAAAAATATAGACTTAAACACAGAATCTAAATGTAAAATTCTATTCTTTTTCGGGAATTTTATAGTGTACATTAAATAAAATGAAACGAACGGGATATTCGGATGAGGTTGAATCTTAGACCATACAAAAAAAATTAAATGCCTACCCGACCCAGCCAGGAATCGAATCTGGGTCTTCCGCAATCCGGGCGGCTGCACTGACCGCTATGCTACCGGAAAGGCTGACGTAAGCATTTAATTTTTTCGCTGTATTTTATAAAAGTTATTTGTTATACAAGAGTGCAAAGTTGCTTTTTAACCGCGTGCTCAATTTTGATGACCGAGCAAGCGAAGGATTCTAAAATTGAATCACGAGCGCTGCGAGTGATACAAAAATTAGAATCCAGAGCGTTAGCGAGGGAATCAAAAGAGCACGAGTTGAAAAATCTTTGCACTCGAGTGCAACACGTAACTTTTCATCCCACCTCAGCGAGGAAATGACTAAATGCAAAAAAAACATTTACAATCACAAGATACTTTTATTTCAGTTTATGTACATATTAACTACTACTGTAATGTTGGTGTTAGTGACTTGTGTACTGATAAATTCGGCACCATTGAGGTAGAAGTAAATAGGTTTATTGATGTTTTGAATTCACAAACTTAGTGCACACGGTGCACACTTTCCGAGATGGGGGGATGAAAAAAATATTTTCATCCCCCCATCTCGGAAAGAGTGTTTTTGCTTTTCGATATCTGAGTGCAAAAGCCGTTTTTATCCGCTAGAGGATAAAGTAAATTGAATTTAGAACATCGTGTGCACTAAGTTTGTGAATTCAAAACATCATTAAACCTATTTACTTCTACCTCCATGGTGCCGAATTTATCAATACACAAGTCACTAACACCAACATGTACTGTAGTACCTAATAACAATATTACACCCAACTTAAGTAACTGTAACAACGTTACTTTCAATTTTTCTTAATTGTACCGAAGTATTATTTGTTATAATTTAAAGATTATTCTGTAATACTTACCTATCATAATGTAGTAGTTAATACCTAAACTGAATTAAAAGTATCTTGTGATTGTAAATGTTTGTTTTGCATTTAGTCATTTCCTCGCTGAGGTGGGATGAAAAGTTACGTGTTGCACTCGAGTGCAAAGATTTTTCACCTCGTGCTCTATTGATTCCCTCGCTAACGCTCAGGATTCTAATTTTTGAATCACTTGCTGCGCTCGTGATTCAATTTTAGAATCCTTCGCTTGCTCGGTCATCAAAATTGAGCACGCGGTTAAAAAGCAACTTTGCACTCTTGTATAACAAATAACTATTAATTCAGCTTAAGCGTAGCAATTAGCACTTTAAATAAAAAGTAAAAATTTACTATGGCGTTGTGTTGTATTTTATTAAAAATTGTTAATTCAGCTTAAGTGTAGCAATTATTAGCAATTAAAATAAAAAGTAAAAATTTACATTATATATTGTTTATATTCTACATTTTGGACTCATTAATATGTTTAATGAATTAATGTTATGAGCTTCTCATTTTAAGTTAACTACGGTTTGTTTTTCTGAGAAATGATCTTTGAACCGAAACCGAAATCGACTTCTCCAAAGTAAAAAGTCTTTAGTGAGTATTCGACTCAAATCTTACACAGTGCCACATAACTACGTTCAGAGACACGAATTATCCACTCGTGTAATTTGTCTACAAAGCTTGGACGAAGCTTATGCTCGTTAGAGTTTCAGTCTGCAACTGTTACCTTTAGTGAAGAGTTTCTTACTAAAGAGACATGTTGTATATTTCATGTAATCCGTGGTCTAGTGGTAAGACTAGACAAACAGTATTTGATTCGCAACGGCGTATTCGGATTTTACCATCTAGGTATACCTAACTTATGGTCCAATTATAGAAAGAAAACCACTGGCTTTGACAAATTCCCTTCAAACGTGAGTACGAATACGTTAACCTTTTAATTAATAAGTTAACCTTTAACAAAAAAGTCTCTCAGCGAGTTATGGAAAAGGCTATGCTCAGGGTTTCTCTGAAAGATCGACTTTGGAATGAGATGATCCGACAGAGAATGAAAGTAATCGACATAGCTCATCGGATCAGAAAGCTGAAGTGGCAGTGGGCCGGTCATATTAGTAGCAGAACCGACAACCGTTGGGGGTAAACGAGTTCTTGAGTGGAGACCGCGTATCGGCTAACGTAGTGTAGGACGCCTTCAGACTAGGTAGAATGACGATTTTCGCAAGGTGGCTGGCAAGAGCTGGATGAGAGTAGCCACGGAACGTGCTCAGTGGCGTGCACTTGGAGAGGCCATGTCCAGCAGTGGACTAGTATAGGCTGATGATAATCATGATGATGATATTAACCTAAATACAGTCCTTCATGCTACGGAACGCACGTAAAAGCGTTGGCTGCATTAGCAGTCGTTATAAACACCAATCCGCAGTGGGCTCGCATTGTGGTTTATAGCCCGTTCTCCCTATCCATTCATAGGGAAGGCTCGTGCCCCAGCTGTGGGGACAAAAAATGAACCAATGGCTTTACGTGCCTTCTGAAGCACAGAAGAGCTCGAGATGATACATTTTTGGTCAACCATCCGGTGACATTTGAGAAAGTTGCTTAACCTCAGCACTCGCAGACCGGGCGCGTTAACCACTGAGCCATCGAGCTCCTCCCAGTGCATCGTGCTAGCCAAACAGTCTCATCGAATTTATCGGTTTATCTCAGTAATGTCAGTATCATTATTGTGCTTCAGCAGCCACACACGATTGCCAGTTCCAATTAGTTGAGTAAATGGTGCGAGCCCGGTCCATTGCCAGTTACCATTAGGTGAGACTGACATTGGCAATCGCGGCAGTAATGCAAAATCACCACAATAGGAAATGATTCAGCAAATCTCAAAGACGGAAATCGTTAGGTATTTTTGTCCAAATTGAGATAGTTGTACGGGCATGCTCATAGCTTTGATTAAAAACTTTTTCTCTTGACTAATAGGTATCAAAAGTGGCAAACTTCTTATGATGATGTGATCGAAATGTATACTCATCAAAATCTTTTTATTTTTTATTACTTACGTATAAGTTAGTTGTAAGTTAGTACTTAGCAATAATTGAATACAGACCAGTAGCTAGCTTTTAGCTTTTATCAAGTAAAATTTCAGTGAAATTCATCAATTATCATCAAATCAAAAATTAATTTTAGAAATCTCTATTAATGCAGGTAGTATCGAAAATTAATGAATGACGGAGAGAAAACAGAACACATAAAACCTGTTAAGAAGAAATTAGAAGAGATAGTTAGAAACATGTGTACTTCTAAGTAACTCTTAAGTCAAAGTCAAAATATTTAAATAAACTTATTTAGTTATTACTTTTGAATCGTCAAAAAATATTTTATTTAACTGACTACCCCTTCGGGACGTCATAAAAACGGAACTTCCGTAACATTTAAAAAACCTAATTACTCACATATTAACCAGCACATACTACAGTGGCGCCATCTAGTTTCAGCTTTGGCCCCATCAGTCACGGTCGGGACAAAGGCAGACTAGCCGCCACCGTCATTTGTCCTTGTACAACACAGCTATATGCTCGTAGTCTATGGATTTTTACTCTGTGGCTCTAATTACAGTTAGGGCGGATTTCACCAAGGTAGTATAAGTCTTATTCTGAGAGTAAATCGCTAATTACTCGAGAGTAAACGAACTTTTCATTTCACTAACCTTTAACCCAAGGATAAATTTACTATACTAGAGGTTACTCTATCGGCCGTATAAGAAGTTATTCTTATACGGCCGATTTTGGCCGAGTAAGCTGTTATTCGTAGATTAAGTTGCGTCACAATAACTGTCACGGACAAATTTTATAGATAACCTAACAAAATGTCGTTACGTTTGAATCAATTTATTGACTAATGACGATATATTATTATTTTAGCCCTCGCCCAACATGGTTTAAAGAAAGGACATAGTACTTTGAAGATAACGACGACTACGACTTCGCCATATAAGATTCCGTTTGTCAAAAGCGTCTGTGTATAATTTGCTAAAAAATTGAGCATCGTCTGAAGTATGTTACAAATAGGTAGGTGAGTTGTATGCGCTCGTTGTATTTACGTATGCACGTACCAACAGGTACATATTAAAGAATTACGCTATTCATGACTTCTATTGCTTTACAATATTCTCTGTCAACAAACAATCA
This sequence comes from Eudonia mercurella, assembly GCA_963082485.1. Taxonomy (NCBI): domain Eukaryota; kingdom Metazoa; phylum Arthropoda; class Insecta; order Lepidoptera; family Crambidae; genus Eudonia; species Eudonia mercurella. The sequence goes on from OY720028.1 coordinate 17,708,352, forward strand.
ACATAACAGAATATTTGAATTTATTCAAAACGTCAAGTAGACGTATTACCCTGGCTAATTAAAAATACGCAGCGTCATATTGCTCAGGCATGGTATGAATGTACTTTTATGCTTGGTGGTTAATATTTTCGTTCGTTTCATTCGTTCATCATCACGGAGTAACTATGCGAGAGTATCTTACCCATAGATTAATCTGGTGAAATGAAACCAAAGTTAGCCGTAGATTAAATCATAAGAGTAAAGATATACTTGGATAGCTACTCTCGTATAAATTGGATGTTGGTGAAATCCACCCTTAGAAGTAAACACGTATAACTTTAATACCTACTTACTATTCCATGAGTGAATGTAAGTTAAATTAATGAATAAGACCTTTCTGCTTTTGTAAAATGTCCTCGAGTGATTGGCTGGAGAAAATACAAGAGGTGCAAGAATCTCGTCGTGGAGCTCTGACTGCTATATTCTCCAAATGCATTTGGCACAGGCGAGCTGATATCAAAAAAGGCGGCCGGGTCTAACCGGGTGCGCAAGGCTCAAAGTGGAAATGCATAGCGTAGTATGGGGAGGTCTACACCAAAATGGTTCAGGAATAAAAGAAGAAAAAGTCCTCTGAACTATTTTTAATGTCATTATGACGTATAAAAGCTGTGGGATGATGTGACGGGATTCGGCGTAGCACAATATCTGTAGCAATCGACTTTAGCTTTCAACTACGACTACTACGACAATTCCATACAGCAATCGTCGTAGTAATTCGTAGCAGTGGCTATGAACGGTGACGTCTTCGGCTACGGGGCGATGGTAAAAAAGGCTAGCAATTTGTATTGTATTCCAATTATTTTTGTTTTTTATAGAGTAAACAAAGTAGATTTAAGTGGTCGCCCCGTGGAAGAAATTCGACCGATTCATATTAAATAACTGTGAATTACATCCAAATTTTACTTATGTGCACTCTTTCCCCATATGAACTGTAACTAGTCTAAATCTCACAGTCCTCCGTTCGCCCTGAGTAAAAAATATTTTTTTCAAGCATTAATATATAGATGTCATTGTTGCTCCCATATAAAAGTTTGTTTTCTTCCTAATATCTGGTTGGTAAGCTATAGGTAATAGAATTCACTCACAACCAAGCGAACTACATTTGGAAACAAAATCGAGTGATTTTTATCTACCATTCCTGATTGGACCACTCAGGTTCCATCGCGGTGTTTTCATCGTAACCTTGTTTGTGTATGACATAGCGTTTAATCAAAACCCTAAGCCGCATTTCACTTTGGCATCGACCCAACTTCTCTATAGATCCCTCGTAAAAACATTACTTTACCTCGTATGTACGAGATTGCTATAATAAAAAGTAAGAGGCATTGCACTGATATGTTTTGTAATTTCCTTTCATATACAGTAGTGTCGTCAATCATCAAGAACTTTAGGTTACTAGTATCGTAGTAACTCTATTTTGTTTGTGCTAATACTAGTTGTAATGCTAAGTTGAAGCAATTTGAAAAAGACAAAGTGTTGAAAAAATTCCACGATCGGGATTCGAACCCGCACCCCATGACATGCCGGGTCAGGTGCACTGCCAACTATGCTATCGTAGCGTTTTCAAATTGTAATTCGCAACAATATTTGCGCAAAATTATATGTAAATAATCATAAGTTGAAACAATTTTGTTTCTTTGAAATCTCTATTTATAAACAGTTGATATTGACATACTTAATCATTTTTATGTGTTCTTTTCTTTTTCTTGATTATAATTATCCATGTCTGTTATCGTTAAATGGAAAAAAAAACTGAAAACATGTGAATATCATAGCGAGCTATTAAACTAGTTCAAAATACTACTGGACAAGGGAACCTCAGTCCCACTAATATATGATAATATAATACGAACTTTATAAATGAACTTTTCATTTGGTTAAGTGATACTTTCTTAGAGAGGTGATTTATTAAATGGGTGCGCCGTCCGTAAGTGACAAGTGTCATATATTTTATTTGAAATCCATATTTATTTGATGCCGCGCGGCCATACTAATTTCGTATGGGGAATTTAACGTGATAATTTGAAAAATAATAACTTAAAAACCGCTTCATAAATCGAAAATGTGAGACAGACGATTTGTGGTCAAGACATTGGTGATTGTTTAAACAACATCAAAGGTACAATAATTTAGATAAACTATAAGATATCAATTAAACGCCGCCACTCGTTTTCATGATTTTTGCCAAACTTTAAATCATATTGTAGAAGAAAAAACTATAGTGTGTTATGAATTGATGGATCGGACCAATTGTAAACACGTTCCTTTTGATACTAAAATTATATTTTGTTTATATAATACGATAGTATTTTCAATTATATCAACTTAACCGTGACTGCACTTTTGGCATTTGTTGGTCGACGCACCCTTAATCATTACTGCAAATGACATATCTATATATTAATACGTGAAGCAAAAACTCTGTACCCCTTTTTACGAAAATGGCGCGGTCGGAGGAGTATGAAATTTTGCACACTTATAGTTTATATAGAGAAGGTTATCCGAATGTTAATATTTTTTTTAAATTATGCATAAAAGATACATTCAATCAACAAAAACAACATTACGCACACTACCATGTATTTGACACACACGTATTGTTTGTCTTTAATGCGGCCAACATCTGTCAATGCCAATCCAAACTCACATTCTAATTTATTATTATTATTAATATTAATTTTTCATTGCTTAGGATTCAATCTGTGCAGCCTTAATAAAATTACTGTCGAATTTCGACCACTGGGCGACCACTAGTTATAACAATAACACTACACACATTTAGACATCTATCACGCATAAGATATTATTCGCATTGTTGTCAAATGTTGCCATCACGAAATCTAAAGAAGCGCTAATCATAAATTATGCGCCAGATGGAATAAAGGATATAGCGAGCGCTTGAAATTAACTCTTTGTTTGCACAAAACAAAGCCGTGTGTTTATTAAATATACAGCCTCTTTTTGGCACAAAGAAAATTTATTGTTCTCAATTAGTACGATGACAGCGTAAAGCGTTAAGCCAAAACAGGAGAGAGTTAATTAGTTTTTAACGGAATAATTCTTGGGCCCTAATTAGGAGCGTACGCTTGGCGTATGTTTAATATGGTGTCTTTTTACGGAATTAGGCCGTCTTATTATGTATGACTTGCTATTGTTAGCACAGTTACGAACAATTTCTGAATGTATTTACATCGTTGTTTAGTATTCACATAACCTGACAACTTTTTTCTTATTTTCGTGAACAATTGAAACCCGTTAAGAGTAGTGGCACCAGCATCCGACAGGGATCAGTGATCGACATTTTGTTTGATGTTGTAACATCTTTCCGCTCGCTTTTTATATAAGCAATTTGTGGGAGTGATTTCGTGAAATGGGACGGAAATATGTGTAACAGTGTAACAGGAAGTTGGGGAAGCGCGCAAGCGCGCGCCATTTTGTAAATTTAAAAGCGATATTATGAATGTCTTCTAATGAGTATTTACTGCATTTATTTTATAGTTATAAAATGATGTATACCTGACCCATTTTTTTTCAGAATATTTTTTTAAAATGAGAAATAATAAATTGATCTACAAAAAAATAGCAGGCTAGCATCTAAAGGTGCTAACCTTGTATTTTTAGGTGCTAACTTAATATTTTTGTGAGTTACGTTAGGTTATTTTGGTGATCGATTAAATACAACCCTTAATTGCTTATTACTAAGGTGAGATGTCAAATGCTACACATCATTTGCGACTACTGTTAGGCTCCCTCGTTTTTTTTTCATATAAAAGAAGGAGGCCAACGAGCATGCAGGTCACCTGATAGAGAGTAATCACCGCCGCCCAATGATACACGCAAAACCAGAGAAATCGCAGACGCGTTGCCGGCCTTTATATTAATTCGTTACCTTCCTTCAACCATTAAAAATAGGGACCAGTAACTTATTTTACTCCTTAGCAAGTAATGAATATATATGTCACCACCTGTTTTCTAACTGTCATCCCGTAAATTTTCAATGAAAATCTATGTACTTTTTTGGCGATAAAAATTGTGAAAAAAAAACAACACTGGGCCTAAAGTGTGCCACTACACTAGTTCATGTACGAAAATTCGAAAAATGAAAAAAAAAAATCTCGTAATTGCCAAAGTCACAATGGATTTTATATGATACCTTCAAACCTCAGATCATATTCTATGATCTGAGCTTCAAACTGTTTTAAACTCATGTGCTGTTACTATTAAATTTACCTAAATGCACGATGGTGTTGGACCTGGTTCCCGAAACTGCAACGCCGTATGTTAAAGGTCGGCAACGCGTCTGCGATTCCTCTGGTTTTGCGGCGGTAATTACTCACCATCAGGTGACCCGCCTGCCCGTTTGCCTCCTCTTTTTATATTTAAAAAAAAAACTGAATAAACGGTTGCCAGGTTTTGATACTGAAGTTAATACGCCTCTGTGGTGAGCCTACCATGTTGTCCCGGTTTTGCTTCCCAGCGGTGGTATACAATTGTGCTATGTTTAGTTGGCAGTAGGTCTCATCCTGAAATTAACGTGATTTTTAACGTTATTTTTAAACATTTTTTTTTATTTATTTATCAAAAAGGCAGCAGTTTTCTTGAAATCAAAATGCAGTTTTGCTTAATTTGTTGTGAATAGGATAGGAGCTCGATGGCGCAGTGGTTAACGCGCCCGGTCTGCGAGTGCTGAGGTTAAGCAACTTTCGCAAAAGCCGGTCATCGGATGGGTGACCAAAAATATATCATCTCGAGCTCCTCCGTACTTCGGAAGGCACGTAAAGCCGTTGGTCCCGGCTGCATTAGCAGTCGTTAACAACCACCAATCCGCACTGGGCCCGCGTGGTGGTTTATGGCCCGTTCTCCCTATCCATCCATAGGGAAGGCTCGTGCCCCAACAGTGGGGACATAAAAATGAGCTGATGATGATGATGATGATGAGGACAACGTGGTTCCTTAGAACGAATTTTCGTATCTCATAAAGTTCCGGCCTTACTGACCTATTTGGAATACTCGCTTTCCTATGAAGCGTAGTACTTTACCTTTTAACTATTTAAAATTTGATACCGGAAAGAGTTTACATATTGCGCCCCATTAGATGCTGTAAAGGCATCTTTTATTCAAGTTGAATTTTCCGAGAGGCTTTTAATTCGATTAGTGGCACACTTGCGAGTTCTCCATTAGGTAATTTGCTTCTCGCGATGGTAATGTTGCAATTTTTATTTACAAAAGAGAGTATGATTTTAACGGATAACCGCTTAGAACATTAATGCTCAAAGTTATTAATACTCTTTTGTAATTATTATTTTTAATAGCTGTCAACATACCTATAGTAACTGTCAAGAGTTATAGCAGGAAAGTAAAAAGGCGCGATAACTGTTTTGTTTTATATCATTGTTTGTGTTTTGTCAAATATTTAATGTGAAATGACGGTGGATTATTAACCGTTAAGTGTTCGTAAACGAATGATAGTGATTGTTACTTTTTAAAAACTCTAAAGAATCTTCACACAGACATCTTTAGTAAAGATGTCCACAGACACACATGAAGTATCTATAAAAAGCTTCATGAAAACACAATGATTTGAGAAGAACATCATTTATGATGCATTAATCACCAATCATCATTATTCATCACCGCGATCATCATCACAAAAGCATTAAAAACATGGCTGTATGGGCTAGATCCCTATTGCCTTTTTTTCATTAAATTAATTGGTACTGTTGTCGTAAGAATGGCAGTCATTAAAAGCATGTTTTTATCTTAGAGATGGCTAAGGAGCCAGCGAATCACCTTATGGTAAAAGTAATCACTGTCTCCCATGAACACCCGCAACACTAGAGGAATCGCAGATGCGTTTTCCGTCTTTGGTCGTAATGTCCGGGAATACCGCCGCTATAAGCGGGTGCCATAGACTAGGTAGACTCACCAATAATCGCCATATAAGCCAGTTCATGCTGCGTTAAGCCAGAAGTCACACACTTTTCTTATATCGTCGATCATCGTTTAACCCTTGTTATGGTCTGAGGTTTAATAAATGAATAGGCTTGTGGGGTGAGTCCGCCCGCGTCTTTTGTCAACCGAGCGTTTTTTTTTCTTATATATTATGGGTAAGCACTTGTCCTACATCTCACCTAATATGTTAAGTGATAATAAGGCCAAAGGTGGAAGCGCACTTCACTCAGAATCCGCAACTACTGAGGTACTGGCTATCTTAAAAAGCTTAATCTTAAAGGTGAGTCCACATTAAGTAACATGTTATACCACTTAAGTTATAATACATGTTACAAAACTATAAGTATAAGGTTGTTTTATTGACACATATCGTCTATACCAATAAAACATGCTACACAACGGTGCCCGCTCACGAGCGACTTTTTGTAGGACCGACAATCGGACCGATTTTTTCGCCGAGGTTTTATCACTTATTTTGAGACAGACAATTCATTTTCACCGACTTTAAATGAATGAATCCGTCACCGATTATCGGACGTTGGCGAGGGCTCTTACTATGCTATATAACATGTTTTGTAGAATATATATTTTTAACAAACCTTTAAGGTGAACAGGTAGGCTACTCTTGACGCAAACTCAATCTCAATACAATCCCAATGCGATTAATATGTATCGATATTGGGATAAGTTTCGCAATTTCGATAATAATTTGTTCACTCAATTTCCACGCAATTTAATTCCAATGTAGTGCTATTATCGCTTTAAAGAGTGCCATTTGAATTTTTTAGATTTAGGATTGGAAATTGATTATTGCATGGGATCACGCCATATGCCTTTTTTAGCTACCGGTGTGTCATTATAACCCCTAAAATACAGGACACACCAACTTTTGAAAAAAAGTTAAACATGTTGAAATCCTAACCGAAGCTGTGGTAAGGTTGTCCGTACTAAGTCCAGAGTTACCCAACAAGTCGCATCCTCAAACATGGCATCACCATTCCGAACTCGACTAATCCCTGCGACCACGTGGATACGAGTAAGCTCTTGAGAGCCCGGCGCATGCATTAGCGCACACTGTTTGTTGAAGCGGTTCGTTTGTTGTTTTAGCATTGGAGAGGAATAAATTTTCATTGCCTCCATTCTAGATCTCTCTTATCGGATCTCATCTCGGATTTGAGATTGGTCTAGCCTCGTGCGAGTGTAAGAGTTGGAGTTTTATTGACTCTCTCTACGTTCGAAGATTTATGTAGGTAAGCCTTAGCTCAGCAGTAAGATGGTTATAGAATAGAATAACATATGTTTTGTATAATACCGAATTGTAATTTGTTTATTATGAGGTACATGAACTTATAAGAATACTCTCCAAAACCGAGGTTTTACTTCTTTAAAGAGCACAGTAACTAAGAAGTTCTGTCTAAACTGTCCTAAACTGTCCTAAACTGTCCTAAACTGCCTAAGCTGTCTCACACACCAAAAATTACTATATTATTTGCCTTTTCATTTTAAATGTTAAAATCCTTTTCAAATAGTTTAGTTATAAAATATATTCTTAGTTTATTTTTTCTATATACTTATAGGTGGAGACTTGTTGTTAACATAGCCATATTTATTGTATTTATTGTGTTTTATATAAACATTTACTTGACTATTTTGCTCTAAGTCTTCCGAACACAAGAAAAAAAATAAGAAATAAAGATAAAAATACCCAGTACATAACTAGTAACAAAAACAGCAAACTTTATTTAAAATACGGTGCAAGCGCATCGCAGTGATCATATTGTCACTGTCTTAAGATTCCGTTTATCTCCTAGGATCTGCGTGTTCTGTAAAACAGCTACACCCTAGATTTAGCTAGATCAACACTCGGGAAATGCGCTGTAAAATATAGTGTCACATTTATTATAAAATCGCACTGTACTAAAGGTAGTCGCACAAGCAGACTAACAGTAGTAGGGGGGGGGGGGGGGGAGAGAGCAAGGACGACGACGCAGCGACACCACACAAATATTAGTAATAATGAGTTTTACTGTTTCTACGATGTTTTAAAATGACGATAAAACTTGAAAATTTTGAAGAAGAATACTCTAAGTTTACTAAAATAATTCAAAGACAATGCAGAAAGGACAAAAACCAGTGCCTTGAGAGTGTCTGTAGGGAAATCGAAAGTCATGCTAAGAAATATCAACAGACCTTTTCAAAAAGGTTAAAGAAATAACGCGAAAATTCAAACCTACCTCATGGGTGATAGACGACAAGGATGGCAACCTGATACACGAAGTCACTGAAGTTGCGGAAAGATGGAGAGAATATTGCAAGGAGCTTTACCAGGATCACCACCTCAGTCTTGCTTACCAACTGAAATCGTATTAGAAGAGGAACCTAGTATAATCATCTCGGAAGTTGAAGAGGCGATCCGAAAGTTGAAAAGGAACAAAGCACCAGGGCCTGATCTAATCACAGCGGAAGCGTTGAAAGGATTTGGTCTAAATGGAATAGTCTGTTTACCTCATCTGTAATGAGATATGGCACACCGGACACTAACCATCTGACTGGATACATTCTTCCATTCTTCCTCTTTACAAAAAGGGCTCGGTACGTAACTGCAACAACTACAGAACTATATCTCTAATATCGCATGCGAGCACAATTCTTCTCCATATCATCAACGCTGGATAGTGATCTTTCCTGGACTTGCAGATACCACCTGAGCAGGCGGGTTTTGTCAAGGGAAGGGGTACTAGAGAGAAAATACTAAACATTCGGCTCGTTGTGGCGAAGTATAACACCCCAGTCTCCATGTGTTTTGTGGACTACCAAAAGGCCTTCGACTGTGTTAAATGGGAGAAACTATGGCAAGTGTTGACTGAGGCAAGTGTTCCCTCCCACCTTGTAATGTTGATCCACAAACTATGAGTCGGGATATGGCACGATCACTGTAGGAGATGTAACATCCAGCCGATTCAAATTCCATAAGGGCGTTCGACAAGGATGCGTGATCTCTCCTATTCTTTTTAACATATATGGAGAGCACATAATGCGCCAAACGCTGGAAAACTGGGAAGGTGGCGCCAAAGTAGGTGTAGTCAAAATATCCAACCTCCGCTATGCAGATGACATCACCCTCTTGGCATCATGCTAAGCTGAAATGGCGGTTTTGCTAAGTCGGCTGAAAACGACCAATCTTCCTATCAATAAATCTAAGACCAAACTGATGGTAATTGATCGGTTTGCGGCCACCCAGCGCACTGACCTTCTACAAGAATACGAAACCGTAGAACTATGTCAATACCTAGGCTCAGTGATCACTAATAAGGGCAGCAGCGAGACAGAAATACGTAGACGAATTGGGATGGCCAAGTCGGCGATATCTCAACTGAGCAAAGTTTGGAAAGACAGAAACATAAAAAATCGGACTAAAATACACCTCGTTCGGACACTTGTCTTTTCTATTGCGTTGTATGGTGTGGAGACGTGAACACTCAAGGCTGCCGACAGACGAAGAATTGACACCTTTGAAATGTGGTGCTGGCGCCGCATGCTAAAAATATCGTAGACAGCCCATCGCATAAACATCTCGATACTGAGGGATCTCAAAATAGAGAACACCCAACGGCTGTCTATTACCTGCTTGCAGCGAATAGTGCGGTATTTTGATCACATTGCATTATGAATTCGAGGGGAAAAGACCTAGAAGCCGAAGTCCCAAACGCTGGTCTGACCATTACCCTACACCATAGCTAGTGAAATAGAAATACCTATCAGCGACGCACTACACCAAGCAACGGAGTGCAACTGATGGAGGCAACTAGTTGACAGAGTCAGGAGTCACGATAATCAGCAGTGAGTCAACGACTACAAAGAAAGAAGAACAGACGGTGTTTTAATTAACCAAGCATCGTCGTAAACAAATGGTACTTTTCATCAGTCACAAGTCCACAGTGCCTAGTGTGTGATTTGTTTACTATCCGTATTCATTCGATTACGTTTACGAAAACGAAAATTAGTATCGCAAAATTTTAACTCTACTTGTATGTCACCAGGAGGCGTATGCCATACAAATTCTCGTTTTTGTTTACGTGATCGAATGTCAAGAATAAGTCACACTATGCCCTCTGACTCTGGGGCTTTACCATTAGCTCTTAAAGCACTATTACTGCAACGTTATTGCAGTTATGAAAACGAACGCATGTATATACGCCGCTACACGCGTCTCGTTTTCATTCTATTTCAAAAGCTCTCATATCAATTTATTATTTTTTTAAAAGCCGTCATATTCATACTCCTTTCTATGCCTAATATCATTATGATCCTTCTTCTTCACTCTATAAACCTTTTCTTCGGTCTTTCATTTCTCAATGTAGGGACAAAGCCGGCCACTTTCATACTGAAAACCTTTCTCGTCACATGCACACACAATCAAAAATGTTGTCCTCTTCCATGTCCAAGAAATACTATTTGTTATTTAATTACAAGGAATACAAACAATGTACTTAACTCAGCACTCTTTTTATCATATGTATGAAAAAAAGAGTCGATATGGTTTTGACAAAGTTTTTCTGAGACTTTCTTAAAGTAAATGGCTTATTTCATAATAGCTGTTGTACGCTTCGCCTAAAAACAGACCTCAACTCGCGATAAAGGCCACCACACACGGTATCTTAAATCAGCCCTACCATGTGCATTGTTAGACTTTGTTTTTTTATTGTTGAATCAACAACGAAGAATCGCTTGGACTTCATCACACTCGAGATGATAAGTGGAGATAAGGCCGAAGGTGGAAATGGTGCTAATGGGAGTGGTGCATTTCCAGCTTTTCCCCTATTTGAATCTGAATTTCAGAATTGGTCACTTTTTTAAACCAAGATATGCCAAATATCCTTCAATATCTCAAAGGGTTGCTAATGCCCCATTACTGGGCAAAGGTCTCCCCCATTTGCTTCCACCTCTTTCGATCTCCAAATTCTCTCCAACCAACCCGGGCAGAACGAATCCAAATCGTCGCACAATCGCTTTAGCAGCCTTCCTCGGCGTCTAGGCGTCTTGACTTATTCGCCAAAAAGTCTTGGCCCACCTTTCAGGGTGCATGCGTCCGAGATGTCCTGCCCAGTCCTACTTATGTTTCGCGGCCTAGAATCCCACATCATTTTTTTAATATTTTCCGGTAAGCACAGTGCCTTGATCTTACCTGATATTAAGTGATGACAAGGCTAATGATGAAAGCGCACTTCACCCGGGATCCTCAACTAGTGAGACACTGGCTATCTTATCTCTAGCTGCCGGAAAACAACAATGCTACAAACATTGATGTTATGGCGACATATTAAGATAAGATGGTGGTAGCTAGCCAGGCGGACAAACAAGCCCTACCACCAACCAAACCGAGTACACAGACATGTACCCCCGCTGGGAATCGAATCCGGGACCTCTGGGTCTAAACCGGTGGTCTTAGGCACTAGACCACAGAGGTGCTATAATTCCGGTACTGCAGCGTAAAGGGATATTGCGGATTCGATCGGTTCCGGCATAATTCTGCTCCACTGTCTTCGCGTCTGGACTGCTTCTGCTTAACACCAGACAGAGCAGTCATTTGTCAAAGCCTCTATTAAAAAACGTGATACAATGGTGCATACAACTCAAATTAGAACAGGCACCCAGGAGGCGCTGCTTCAATGCCATACTAACTAATTCACTTTTTTGGAGATTGCTGGTTGCCTCAGCGTCACCGGACTTTTTAGGGGCGGTAAGAAACTTAAAGAGTTCCTCAAAGCCGTGTGAAACGAGGCACCGTCAGGTTTACCAGAGGAAATAGCATCACGCACTAGTGCGTGTCCGTTCCTACTAGATTCTTCAAGGGTTTCGGATCAGATAGAAAGTAATTCTTGTTTTTGTTTTCGCGAACGAGCCCTCACGCGTTCGCTAGCGAGAACTACGTAGCTTAACTCATAGTAGGGCCACTGAACTTTTCACGCGATGGGATTTGCGGGGATTCCACACTTATCCGTTTCTCACGGTTGCCGCGCCGCGATAACGCGACCAAGGTAAGCTTTTATATTTATCGTTTTCTCTTACCAAGTATTTTACGGCTGGGAGGGCTCGAATACGCAATAACACCGATGCTCACTCGGTTCTCGTTTTTGCCTTTAGCTTCAAAGTAGGTAGGTATGTACATAGAAAAAATATCGGGTTAAAATTTTCTTTAATTTTTTTTAATAACGAATAATAAAGAAGCTGTATCCGGTTAAGTTTACAATTTAAAAATTTATCATCGTATTTTTAAAGCTTAAAAAAACAAACGAACATTGACAATTTAGTTTACGAGTGTTCCTTCTTGGTACCTTACCCTAAGGGTGCGCCGACCAAAAAATGCCAAAAATGCAGTCACGGTTAAGTTGATATAATTGAAAATACTATCGTTTTAAATAAACAAAATATATATTTGGTATCAAAGGGAACGTGTTTACAATTGGTCCGATCCATAAATTCTTAACACACTATAGTTTTTTCTACAATATCATTTAAAGTTGAGCAAAAATCAAGAAAACGAGTGGCGGCGTTTAGTTGATATCTTATAGTTTATGTAAATTATTGTACCTCTGATTTTGTCTAAACAATCACCAATGATCTAAACTACAAATCGTCCGTCTCACATTTTCGATTTATCAAGCGGTTTTTAAAATTATTATTTTTCAAATTAACACGTTAAATTCCCCATACAAAATTAATATTGCCGCGCGGCATCAAATAAATATGGACGAAGACATTTCAAATAAAATATATGACACTTGTCACTTACGGACAGCGCACCCTTAAGCTACCAATATTGGTGTATTGGACACGATAATAAAAAAACGTTAAAAAAAAGCAGAATCAAGGCCAAGGTGAGATCAAGGCCAATTGTAAAATATTTTTAAATATATTTTACATATAAAGTAGCCACATTGTTGTACAATATATTAAAAAATATTTTACAATAAAGTAGGCTATAAGTTAAAAGTTGTATATGCCGCCAAGTGTACCTACCAATATTGCCCTACTTGGAGGTAATCTTCATGACATTCTTGGCTACCCTTGTCAAATATCGCTGCCCTTTCGCCTTTTACGGCGTGACGCGAGAAAAATGGCTACTTGAGTGGTGCCCTCAGAGTTCCCAGACATATTGAAGGTCAAAACTAAAATATGTTCCACTTGTCACGTTTTGGATTTAAGTGATAAATTGATAATACATGTAAGCTCACAATCATATTATAATACGCATATAATGAGCATATATGAACGTGTATGCGTTGTTTGGTGAAAGTCGTATGTTTAGTTTAATCATAAGCTTTTAAGAACATTACTTACAGAGAAGGTAACCTTTTCAATATATGAGCTCGAGCGCGCAGAATTTTGATTGTTATCGGCCACCTGGTGGTCGATGGACGCTCAAGGGGTCGCTCAATGCCAATGTGTCTCCCTGTGACCACGAACCCAACAAAGGGTTCGAATCGTCAGAATAAACATTAATCAAAACTAATGTATAAAATAAACGCGAGTAGAGCCGTAAAAGTTCTTTCATTTCAATGCCAATGTTAAAATCAAACAATAGTCAATGTTAACTTCAAAAATTGCAAATGTTAAGATCTACAAAAAATTGTAAATGTTAATATCTAACAAATGTCGCAAAGTTAGTTAAAAAGAGTATTAAAAATCTATTATAAGCGCTTCGTTTATTATTTATGTCTATGTCACTCGCTGACAGTTCCAACTAGTTAAATATACATTCATTTGTATGTAAGCCAACAACAACAACCATCATCCCAATACGAATAAAACCTGTGTATTCCAATGGTCCTATCCATAGTCAATGTCGATAAAGCCAGTGGTGGGCAAACAAGCGAGCGAGTTAGCACCGGATAGAATTTTGAAACGGCCGCGCGCAGCCTTAAAGAAAGCACTGACATGAATACGGAATCCCCACAGATAGTTGTACGAGTTGAGCTTTTGTATTGGCTACTCATATCGAGTGATGCGGTGACTGCGCTTCAAGTATACGCACTTGATATTGTTGTGGTTTTTCTTTAGGATTTCGATTTTTTTTATATAGTAAATAGAGGTACCTATTTGTTTTTAATAATAAGGTGTTAAGTGTAAGTAAATTTTAGGGGTGGTATACACTCCTCAAGGTGGCCGATGATAGAGAAGAGTGGAGCCGCAGAGGGGAGGCCTTAGCTCAGCTGTGGGACACAACATAGGCTTATAAAAAAAGATAAATTTTAACAACGAGTTCCAAAATGTGATATTGAAAATTAGGTTACAATAAAATAATATAAAATTAAAGACATTTATATTGAATACAAGCTTTGTAATTTTTTTTATTAAAATGGCTAATTTCTAATTGCTTCAAACACTCCTATAAATACCCGTATCTATAATTTCAAATATTTGTTTGTTCAATAATTGTTATTCAATTCAATTTGTTCAATAATTAATTTAATGGATCTATTATGCTCTGTCAAAATTGTCTACGTGTATGTGTGTGTGTTTGTATCTGTGTGTGTGTGCGAGGGTGTGAATGTATGTCCAAGATTAATATATATTCTTTTTTTTTGGTTCTAACGCATTGTTTTGCAACTGCATAATTACTATACCTACTTGTTCCTTTTGTACAATGTATTTGTAAGCTAAAGTTATGTTTGGGAACTCATTGTCTATTAATCTTGTATTTTTTTAGCATTAATATTTCTTTGTGATGACTGTTACGTACCAAAATAAATAAATATAAAGATCTATATATATATATATATATATATATATTTCATGGTGGTCAAACCCCCAATCTTAGACCTAAAGGTACCGGCTTCGAAGGCCCAATATTCTCTCAAAATCCCAATTATCTACTAACACTAATCATTTGCATACAAAATTATAATCAATTTCAAATCTTCCTTTATCTACATGAATTCTCGTGTATGCTAAGTGTTTCCCGCTGTAAACCCAACATCATCCTCACTTTATATTTCACGTGCGGTGATTAATTACGACGCCACGTTATTTCAAGTGATAATTTATTCACTCCATCCATCTGATGTCAAAAATAATATTCGACTGCGTTGTGAAGTTTTAATTAATCAAACATAATGGCTTCGCAACACGGGCGCATTACGGCCCATCTTCAGATGAAAAGGTATTTTGTTTTTTTCACATGGCAACATGTGAAACTATAATCCTACTGTTTTGCCAATGTTTCTATAGTTATACAACGTGTAACAAAATGGTGTGATAAAAATGAAAAGATCCAAAGTATATCCGATCTTGATCTTGTATGCAGCGTTCTAAGACATAAAATCATTAACTTTAGTTTGTAATGCAATTTTTAATTAAATATTTCGATTGTGACTTCACATCAAAATAAACAAGTCACAGCCCTAGTGGTTTAGTAACCTCTGTGTACTTACATTTATGATCACTGCTCCTTGATTATGCGCGCCCAACGCGCATGATTTCACTAACATAAATATTTAAGATACAATTGCATGAAAAATTTAAGTTAATAATTATGTATTTATACAGTGAAAAAATTAAACGCCGGTTGCAATCACCTTTGGATAGATGGCACTAATGTCGCTCTAAAGCATTTCAAAAATCAAAAAGCAGTGACAAAATTCAGCGCTTACGTCATCAGCCTTCCCGGTAGCATAACGGTCAGTGCAGCCGCCCGGATTGCGGAAGACCCAGGTTCGATTCCTGGCTGGGTCGGGTGGGCGTTTAATTTTTTCACTGTATTTTATATACATATTTAATTCAGCTTAAGTGTAGCAATTAACACATAAAAAAAATAAAAAGTAAAAATTTTAATAATTATGTCTTAGTAACAACAAATACGAGATCTAGATCGCACACTTTGAATCTTTTCATTTTTACCACATCTTTCTGTTACACGTTGTAGATAAATTATTGTTCCTAGCCTCTAGACAAATATTAGCACTACACGTTGAATAAGGTATTTTTGTCCAATATAAGAAATATTATAATTATAATAATAATTATTATTATAATTATAACAATCGGTCAACTATTAACCGAAAAATCTATGTTTTTTTTAAGTAAAAATACTTTGGAGCAGCCTGTATGTTCACATGTACCTAATAAATGACATAAAATGCACAAAGCATTTTGTTTTTATGGCTGGCCGACTTTTTGTAGGATCCATAATCGGACCGATTTTTTCGTGGAGGTTTTAGTACCGATTTTGTTACCGACTTTTTGTAGGACATGTGCGTTGCAACATAGAATTCCATACGTTTCATTTTCATCGACTAAAATATCGGTCACCGATTATCGAACGTGGGCGGTGCCACTTAAGCTGCATTTTCTTTACCGGGGCTAACCAAAAATATACTTAAAAGAATTTCTGAGAAGTAACGTTACACGGGTTTTCATTATTTTTCTAGGGCAAGGTCACGTTGTATAAAGTTTTACGCAAATATTATGCAAACAAATTATATGTAATTTGGAATTTTTTTATGCGAACAAATTACAATTTTTTGATGATGTAGTTGTTGACATTGAGTAAGGCTCCTATGGCTTACAAAGTAAGAGTATATAATATTTAATTTTTATGGGTTGGACGAAGTCACGATGGCTTTGGAAGCGTACCTGACCCGGTTTGTCAGAGGGTGCGGATACGAATCCCGATCGTGGAAAAATGTTAACACTTTTTCAAAATGGTTCTTTTTTTATTTTTTTATGTTGGCCTCAATCCTGCTATTCTAAAAATGCCCAGTGGCCTGATTCTAGTACAAATTCCCATTTCCAAAGTCCAAGCAACACTTTTTTGGACGTTTCATAATATCCATATCGAAACACTGTTAATTTAAAAACGAAAGCTGGTTCCCCCTTCCTTTTCGGAACAGAGGTTTGTGATCTTACAAGTTAAGCAACTATCGCAACGCTGGGTCATTGGGTGGGTGGGATATCTCAAGTTCGGAAGGCAACTTTTCTAATTAACGAACCTACTTACTGCCACAAAAAAAAACAAAAGTATAAAAGTTCTTTGCGAATGACGTGTGAGTTCTTATAAATGCAATTCATTGTAGCCACTCGCTCTATTGAATATAAAACATTTTGTAATTATTCTAATTGCAAACATTTTTATTTGTTTCCCGGGGCAAGCAACTAATGCGTTCCCCGGCTAGCGCCACCATTTCGCGTTGCGTGAATATTCAAAGGGTATGCAACCGTAAATTATTGCATCTACAGAATAAATAAATATTTAAAAACGTTAAACCGTCCGGATTTCCCTGGGGCGAAGTCGGTGGGGCAACTAAAAAGCGAATCTAACTTTTTAACAGAAGATGTAGTATTGCAACGAACTTACGACAATAATACAACTTTCGTTATTGCAGAAACAGAAAAGGGGGAAAGGCGTTTGCGCTAAAAAGGATGTAGTGTATTTTTCTTTTATTTTAATTAATAGAGATTGCACCTCTTTTCCTTTATAAAATCTTTTTTTTTAAACTATTATGTAAACATTACTTTAGCGCTTGGCCTGTCTTTCACCTGATAATAATTGACAATAAGACTGATGATGGAAGCTAATTTTTATCTAATGTCTTCAATTAGGTAGGTATATAGGTACTGAATCGGCTATCTCAAAGTACACACTTTAACGAATGAGATTATGAAATACTGATGATTACATGACAAATAACAGTGCTCAAAACTAGTGTTTCCTATATTGTTAAATATAAAATTGAAGTCAAAGTCAAAGTCAAAGTCAAATATATTTTTTTCAGATAAACTTTAGAAAAGTGCTTTTGAATCGTCCAGACATTTTTTTACCTATTACCCATTCAGGACGTCTATTTTTTAGCTGTGGAGAAGAATGGGCGCAAGAAACTCCACAGCTTTAATATACCTAAGTAACGACATTTAAAAAATTATATGCCGTTACCAAGTTATACAAGTTTAAAATAACTTAAAAATATTTTAAATTAGAAATACCTGCGATTGGAGCATTTTAAACCCATGCTGTTTTGTCTTCAATGTAATCAGACACTTTATAATTAGCTTTTTTATAAAGCTTTTCTTTAATGGTGATTTTAAATTTATTAATATCAAGTTTTTCCAATTGTCATTATAATAATATTTTTAAATCTCTCCCTGAGAGAATTACCAGCTTTTAGGTTATAAATTGCTCGAATAGCCAGCTTCTGCAGCACAAAGATAGTTTGAATGTCGGCAGCATTGCCCCACAGTTAAATGCCGTACGACATTACGCTATGGAAATAACTAAATCTATTTATTAGTTTATCCCGCTTGAACAAATTAGCGGACGTAATGCTGTATACGAGTATTGTAACCATTGGTCATCATTTACCTGTCCCATAAAAATAAGGTTTATTATAAGTGTGTAAATTTGTTAAAAAAATTTGATTACTTATTTAACGAAGAAGGAACACTAAAATATAATTATGCCTTGACGGCACGTGTGGAAGGCTCCACCCAGCGCGCTCCTAAAAACCGGAGCCGAGACAAGTGGACCGCCAACAAAACTGCGAATGTAGTTTCCCGAGTCATTAGTTACACGAGTAGGTTACGAATGCCTTGTTACATACGGCCGGATCATTCGTTGTTACCCCTTTTTTTATATACATGCAAAAATATTTCACCCGATCCTCAAAATGTCACCACATGTTCACATGATACATACATGCACACTAGTGTAGTCACAAGACACCGTAATCGTAGAACAAGAACACTAGAACAAGAGCACGAAGATCCGGTTCACAAGCGCTGTCTACCAGGTACATGTACATGTACCTGGTAGAAAGCGCTCGTTTAGTACCTGGGCGCTTTTCCCTACTACCTCCACGACCCGGCCAACCCGAGTCGAGGTCCTAGCCTTTATAGGCGCCCCCGAGTAGTTCCGTTCCCGATTCAAACCGAACTTTTCGGAGAATCGCTTGCGTGATGCTATTATCTCTAGAAACTCTTTGACGGTGTTTCGATTACACGGTTTAACACCCTTTAAGTTTCTCGCCGCTCTCAAACAAGTCCGATGACGCTGTTAGGGCCGTGTAAGGCCAACAGCAAACTCTCTCATGAGAAAATGCTATAAGCATACTATTGCGCAGGGGGGGAAGTAGATGGTCATGGGGAACTCTTCCCCCGAACCCCTCAAGGGGAAAGGCTCACTAAAAACTTCCCCTCACGGCATGATCCGGGACTATTATAAACAATCATCAAAGTTATTGGTTGTTACTCCTAATGCTTTTTAAATTTATTTAATTATCACACAAAACTGAGTACAATTCATAGTAAAGCTGCGTTAGATAAAATCATATTATTAGTTATACTATTTAATATAATATTATGATGACGGGTAGAAAACAATACTATTCGGAGTGTCCAGCTTTACACGAAACTATACCTAACAACATAATTATACTCGAACACATTAATCTTCCAAATAAGTTCCCACGTGTGTTCATTGTTAATAAATTATAGCTGTTGTACTATCTCTTCAATCTATATACGCAATCAAAAACCAAATAGACATAGCCTCAGGAATAGAGTAGCACTGCGCCATAGAAATCTTTATGAGTATTTACATCTTCGATTTCGATACATTATTCAATGTACCATCTAAAGGATCCAGAATATCATCTATACTAATATTATAAAGAGGAAACCTTTGTATTTTTGTATATATGTATGTATGTTTGCAACGAATAAACTCAAAACTACAGGACCGATTTAAAAAATTCTTTCACCATTAGAATGCTACATTAGCGCTGGGTAACATAGGGTATATTAAAAAAAAACGACGGGTTGCACTCTGGGAGTGCCGGCAGAAGTGAAAACTTGAATATTAACGTTGTGCATTTTTGATATTTTGGAATGGTTAGGGAATAATTTTGCACGAATTGCTTTAATTATCAGTATAAAAGTACTCTCATTTATGTGGTAGAATGCAATATTTATTTATTGGGCTATCTATTATATTAAAAAGTTATATTAAGTTATATTAAAAATTTATATTACGCCGCGCCAGCTGTCTACTCTCCATCCGTCTTACGAATTTTCGATCAGGTCACGTGTCCTGACGCGAGTTTAACATTTTTTACCCATTCCTCTACTCTCCATCCGTCTTACGAATTTTCGATTAGGTCACGTGTCCTGACGGTCACGTGTCCTGACGCGAGTTTAACATTTTTTACCCATTCCAAAAAAAGTGCACAACGCCGCTAAAGAAGTTTTCACTTCAAAAATATATAAAATAAAATACTAAAAACGACAATTAAATTTTCCAATATAAAATGATTTGTTTGTTTTGTTGCCATGGAAACCATTGATATATATTTAACTCAATGATGGAAACTGTGAAAGCGGTACGAAG
Organism: Eudonia mercurella; assembly: GCA_963082485.1. NCBI lineage: Eukaryota > Metazoa > Arthropoda > Insecta > Lepidoptera > Crambidae > Eudonia > Eudonia mercurella. The sequence goes on from OY720028.1 coordinate 17,728,723, forward strand.
TCCGCCGGGTCAGCTAGTTACCTATACATTTAAATTTTAAATAACAAAATCTGAACAAAACATGGGATACCATCAACAACTTCAGCTTGCTATGAACCTTCTTAAAAACAAAAAGAAATTAAGGTTGCAAAATGTTTGTACTTAATATTTAATGTCATCGCCACAAACGTCAGTGTGGCTCCGTGGCTCCAAAGTCGCGTTACACTTTTCAAGCGAATCTAGTAGGTACATAATTGATCGAATATTTTCATCCACTAAAACTTTCACTTTGGCCAATGTTATAAGTCCATATTGTAGAAATCTTACACTCTTGCTAATCATGTAAATAACGTGTAACAAATAACGTACAACTGTAACAACACTGTACTGAACTGTGTTAAAATATACCGAGAACTCGTCATAACAAACAAGATACTAAGTAATTGGTTACAAAGAAACAGTTATATTTGCTAACGCATTATTTCTACCTTTACTTTATTGGGTTTGCTCGAATTCAAATAGTATACGAATACAACCAATTTGCATACACGATGCGCTGCGTTACACACACTGGGGTGCGTTCCGAGTCACGATTATATCGATATTAGCGTGATAACAGTCGTTCCGAATCGCCGAGAGCGCGCCTACGAAATCTAGTGTGACGTCACTCATGAGCCTCGGAGCGAAATTACTGTAAGCGTCCTGTCAGTTAGCTGTCAATGTCAAAAATTTGACACTGTTCGTTCAATATAATTTTGTATGCGTGGTGCTCGGTGCAGATTATGTCTTCTTTTCTTGGTCATGATCATCATAGCTACATCCTCATCCGAGGACGAAGACGACTCAATAATCAAACGCTCTTCGTCACAATCATCGCTATCGAGAGCAAAAATAATTTCAAGCCAGTGATCCATGGCACTCAGATGGCACTGAAGTAAATCACAATCAAAACTCAAAACAACAAACAAACACGCAAGTTCGAGGTTATAAACATATAGATAGAAGAACTATTATCTGTTTTGTGGTGATGAAAAAAACGTAAGCTTGGTAACGTCAGCATCTGTCATATGTCGGTTTTGGCGCGATATCCGATTCGGAACGGTTGTGAGCGTTTGTAGCGCTGTAATCGATATAATCGTGACTTGGAACGCACCCTTGAACCCGTATAAAGTGAAAAAGACATAATATCACGAACTGCAACGGAACGTAGTAATAATTTCAAAGTTTTTATTTAATACAACTGCTGCGACATTTTCTACTTCTCTCGTAAAAGTGAAAAATTCCGCATACGACCGTGTGTCACACAAGTATGCAAAAGTGACAGCACTGGGTGTAAACCCAACCGCCACAAGCCATTTGCACGCTAGTGGTAAAAAACTTTTTTTAACACTTTGACGTTTCATTATGACTTATAAGTTTAAAGAGCTTTAACGCAAACAGCTTACTTTAGTTTAACTAGGCGTACCTTTTAAGTACCAGTCAGCTTGTGACCACGGCCGGTGCAACATGAACAAAGATGGACTGATGGACTAAATGAACTGATTTATTACTTTGTCGTACATCAAAAAATAGAATGCGCACGATAATCGACTGAGCCCCGTCAAAACGCCTAGCGTCAACGTCATACTGAAAAGCTCATACATATTTTTATTATTGCAAAACCTCTTTACTAACGAAATTTTGATTAGATTAGAAGATTAGGGAATCTCAATGATTAACTGCGCACGGAAAAAGACTAAGCCTCGTCAAAACACTCAGTGCCAGCGTCTCTTAACTCAAAAACTTATAAGTACTTACAGCAAGTCACACTGATGAACGGCACACGGAATTGAACTGCGCCCCTGTAAGATACCAAACACTGCTTAAATCGCAAGTTGATGATAACTCTTCGTAATATTGCGAATACTTCTCCTTTCTGGCATAATTTTGAAAGTAAGCATATTAACATTCACTTTCAAACTTCCTACTCATTAGAACAACGGCACACCGGTCTAGACTGCGCCCCGTCAAAACATCAGCGTCCCTTAACGTAAAGTTCTTCTGTAACCCTCCTCGGATAATCTAGGAGACATTTCCTCTAGAAACCCTCTGTATTTTGATGATAAAACTCGAGGTACCCTTTTAGTTTCTAGCTCAAAAATGTCAGGTGACGCTGTAAAGGCCGACTGAGGCGAACACCACTCTCTCAAAAACCAACTTCTTAAAATTGCAAAATCTACTCCTTATTAACAGAACTCTTTTAGAAGCAAGTTTCACTGATCAATGACGCATGGAACTAGACTGCACCCCGTTAAAACACCCAGCGTTAGCGTCTCAACTATTGCAAAAACTTCTTGTCTATTTTAAACACAAGTCTCACTGATGAACGCCGCACGGGACTAAACTGCGCCCCGCCAAGACACCCAGCACCGCTTAACTCGCGAGTTGACACTCGACGGTAACTCTTCTTGCTCCGTAGTTCCAACTCGCATTATTAACGCAGAACTTACTTACTACTCACATTAAATTTGTTGAAGGAAGGCACTACCTGGGAATTCCACCTTGACGGTTATAGAATGGTATTGTGTAACTAGTTTTGAGGAGGTTCTCAGTGATGCTATGTTTCATTTCATGGGGAGTTTACTTTGAATTACTTAAATTGTTTTGTAAAGTTAAAGAGGAAATAAAACTACTTTTACGGGAGACTCCTTGTGACCTGCAAAGAGTTCGAAACGTCAGGATAAACTTTAAATCAAATTAATGTGTAAAATAAACGCGAGTACATCCGTAAAAGTAGTTTTATTTTGAATTTTCGTTCCTCGAGGGTGTTGCAAAGCGTATATTTTCGGAGATATAATGTAATTATATAGTAAACAATCGATTTGTTTCTGTATGGGGTAAGTTCGAACTTTTGAAGGAGGTTTTCAAGAACCATGTCGTATAATTTTAAAGTTACGTAAAACTGCATTCAAACATTAATTTCCAAAAACCCTTACCTTACCACAACTCTCATCCTCAAAGAGTTTTGGTTTTTTTGTTGATACTTACTTATATTCTATCATAAATGCAACCATAAATATACAATTTGCTATTACAGTGTTATGTCATCGTTCAGACAAACTTTTAGTAGAATTACATTTAATCGAAGGCAACGATTCGCAGACTTTCGCATTCACATCATAAACGGTAGGATAACCTTTAGCGGATATGGTCCGATCTCTCCGTGAACTAATTGTTCATGTGAAAAAGTGTGAACCCAACCCTGGGTCGTTTTAAGCTGATAATGTTGATGAAGTCAAAATTCAAAATCATTTATTCAGTTTAGGCTACAAATAGCTCTTATGAATGTCACTATGTTATCGGTTCGTAAGTCTACTCTAGGTAGTCGAAACATAACTCAATTTTAAACTCATGTTACTACTTCATGGTCTTATAATTACAGTTTTTCTATTGTCCGAAAACCAAAATTAAATCAATAAAATACGGTTTTATTAAAATGTATGATAAACGCGATAATAACCTATGAATTACATCAAGTTACCTTTGAATAGCAGGTGTGTACCAAAACCACTGATATAGAATACCTACTGTATTTTTTTAAAGATTGATGTTAGCCGCCAGTGCCTATTACAGCGTAATTTGAGGGGTAACGAGGAATTTAAAGTTCTTCTTTTAAGTTCTTTTAAAGTGCGTGCAAGTATGATAAACGCGGTAATAACCTATGAATTACATCAAGTTACATTAATTTGAACACACGAATTCTCTTGTCTACCGTGAATAAATAGCTCGGGAAGTTCGTTAGCAGTAAGAGACTGCAAGTTATTGTGTGCCAGGGAATGGTCCCAGTTGCACGTGAGAAAATAATGAGGGAGACACTTTAATTTACCGTTTAGAACAATGCTTGCTCCAGTTATCGAGATTACATCTCTGTTTCGTAGTCTGCAGATACATTTAGCTACCACATCATTACGTTTGAACACACTTAATGGACTTAGCCGCTATCTGTGTAGTGGTAATAACAGTGAGTAGATACTGAGTAGATACTACCCGGGGCAAAAGCCTCCATGATTGAAATCAAGTCATCGCTAAAACTGATGGGTAAGGGTTTAATCACTTGCTTGATAAATCAATAAATGACGAATGAATTAAATAATTAATTAATAAACAATCAATGAATGATTCTAATACCGTAACCGCAGGGTTACGGTATAAGAATCATGGCTTTTTAATGCTATAAGCACTCTCACTATTTCTAAAGTAGTCTTACCAAATAAAAAAAAAAATTTTTTCTTTACTCTGCTTTTTTTCTACTGAAATATCATATTGTACTAATTGTTAATAGACTTTTTCGTTCACCTGCCCTTTTTTAATTTTATTTGGGGCCTCCTCCGACAGCCGCTTTTCATTTTGACGCTGTAATGGAAGGGAGATAAGAGAATGCCTTTGCTGGGTTTCTTGCCGGTTCTTCTCAATACAAGACTCTCCCGCTTATTATCAATGGCTTAGTGTCTTCATAAGAGCTTATTTTTTTAGCCTAAACTAACAATAATATTTTATTAAATAAATAAGTGTAGCAAAATATTTCTATAATTTGTTACAACATGGTCAAGGCTACGCAACTAAGCACATTATTGATAATGGATGTAAGCAACGTCCTCCTGATTGTTGCTGAAAATCAGCGATTTACTTTTACTTTACTTGCTGTGCAAGTGACCACGCTAAGCATGGACCCTTTTGAGATGCTGCGGCACACATACATTTTTGTAATTTTTAATAGTTTAGTTTAGTAATAGTTTAGTTTAATGTCCTGAAATTATTTGTACAGTGTGTGTGTGTGTGTGTGTGGGGGTGTGTGTGTGTGAGGGTGTGTGTGTGGGGGGTGCGCGCGCGTGTGTGTGTGTGTGTGTGTGTGTGTGTGTGTGTGTGTGTGTATGTGTGTAGAGTCCAAATAAAGATTTCATCTATCTATCTATCTATCTATCAAAACAGAGAATTTCTCATGCAATTGTCAACGTACTTGCACCCAGTACAATCGCGATCATAAAGCTTTACAGCCGACTCTTCGAGCGTAGCACGTAGTGTTGCATAACGACCAGTTTGCCGAACAACTAACACATGACGATGGCGATGCGACCTCGTAAAACTCGCACGGGAATACGTTAACCTTTGAATAGCAGGTGTGTACCGAAACCACTGATATAGAAAACTGTGTTTTTTTAAAGATTGCTGTTGGACGCCGATGCCTTTTAAAGCGTAATCGGATTGAGGGTAACCAGAAACTTAAAGTACTTTGACGTGACGACGATGTGACGAGAAACTTAAAGTATTTCGCAGTAACGTAAGTAATCAGTACATACGTGATCAAATACTTAATAATTAAAAAACATGGTCAAAATCCCGTTAATAATTAATTACTCATTCTAACTTTAAAGTTCCTTCATTAAGCCATAGTGTTCGAATATCCTCAGAGGATTTCTATAAGGAACACTCAACTTGGCAACACGCAAGTATGTCCTCTACTAGATTGTCTGAAGCGTTCAGATTGGAATCTAGAGGGTAACAACACGAAGGCGCCTCTTAAAGCTAGGACCTCGAGGTGCACAGTGCGAATTTTATTTGCCAACGACCACAAGAGTTAATATGGGAGAATCGTAATTTATACGTATTGATCATTAAGAGGCGCCGCTTTGTCAAAGCAAATGAAGAATGTCATTAGCGCCTAACACCTTCCAATAAAGTTATAAAAACACGGTCTTAAAGTGTTAAACCACTTTCATAGCCGGCTGTACAGCGCTATACAATGTTTAACATAACCAGTCGGTCGATGATCGAGTGTTTTGTGGAGTGGACCCCAAGCAAACAGGTTGTGTGGAAAAGGGTGTTACATCCTGAAAGGGCATGAAACAACCCGTCAATGAATACAACATACAATGTGGCCAACTTTAAAATATAAAAAAGCAGGGGAATTTGGAATAATATAAAAAGAACTTGTATTGTAAGTTATTTAGTGGAAAGTCAAACGCAAACAGCATTTTTTTTAATGCAGACCAAATGGCTGAAACTCGGCATATTGCACTGTTACATGAGTATGCCAAGACACGGGTCTTATTCCGTGTTTTCCTTCCGTTATATAAACTTCATTTCAAACCAGAGTAAAATACACAAAACAGGTTATTTATTTATTTATTTGTTTATTTATTGGGGTAATCAACAAAGCAATTACACAAAAACTTACTAGAACATACATTGCATCTTACAAAAAATTAGTAATGCTTTACTTATAGGTACCACTACATGCAAATAACATAATTATTATAAGTTCAATCTCAAGTAACAGACGTAAGTCAGAGACGAAATAAAATAAAAATTAATTAAGTTATAACTATTAAAAGCTTATAACTACTGTTTATTAGTATGGGAGATAGTATATCGATCATGAACCGACGCATAAACTGAATAAAACATTTCGAATTTTGAAATGCGTTTAGTTTTCACCAGACTCTATGAGATTGTGACAAAAGCGTAGTAACACTCCTGCAGACACATTTATGTCCTCGTCAAAGCACGTGACGACTTCACCTCATAAAACCTCGTGTAAGTTCACATGAAAAAGATGTACAGACATTCATGTGCAAACGAGTGTTTTAAAAACGTATTGCTTCAAGTATGCAGCATGCAGCTTGCAGCATTCTATTTTGTAATCCAGTTTGTATACTAACTTGTGCTGTATATTATATGCTACGATCAATGAATTTGTCGCTGTTTTATTTTTATTTTAACACATTAAAATTATAAGCTAAACAATCCAGGTCTTGATAAATGACAAAGGCAAAAGATGGAAGTGCACCTAATCCGGAATCCTCAACCAATGAGGAACCGCTGGATGCAAGCAGCACAAAATCGGTCGTCGTGGAGAACCTTGGAGGCGGCTTGTGTCCAGCAGTGGACGTCTTTTAGTTGAGATGATGATGGTGATGATGATGACGAAATGGCTATTGCCGGAGCACGACAAAGCTACCTACCGAAAGATTCCAGATTAAATTTTTGGTACATGGCAGTGACAGGCCTTGTTTTAAGCCCGCTTAGCGCTAGCCACCATCTCATCAGACTGTCGCTATAACAACTTTGTTAGTGTTATTAACTATGATTGTTCTGACAGCTAGAGATAAGGTAAACAGTTTCTAGTGAGGATTCTGGGTAAATTGTTTCCATCTTCGGTGCTATTGTCGTTTACCATTATGTAAGGTGAAGGCCAAAAATCATACAAATATGGAATAACAAAATTAAACTTCTTTAGAAATAATCGTAACTAAATTCCATATATTTGCCGCCTCCTGCGAACTTCCAGCGTTGACGTGTTCAGTAAGCGATTTGGTGAATTTTTTATGCGCTTTTTACGACCGGACGAGATATCTGATCATGTAGGACAGAGCTTTTATCGGCGCGAATAATCTCCGTAGCGCGTGTGAGTTCACGTAATGCTGTAGATGGTTACAGAGGCTGATATTCTTTTGGGAGGTTTTTTTTATCCTACTTATGTGTTGGGACTGCTAATAAATGCTGTAAATATGTAAACGTGTTTTTCTACATAGAGAAGAAATAAATGCTTTTTTAAATTCTAAAACTACCAATAACCTAACCGACATGACAAGAAGACGTTTCCAAATTTTTTACAGATTTTAATGGCGTTGGGTTGCAAAGACTTAGCGTAGTGTCGATGTTCAAAAAAAAAAATTATAAAATTTAAATATATTTACTATTTAATTCAGTGTTGCAAGAATACAGTCTGGCCCAAAGTCAGATTGAATGGCCACCACACTAATACTTATTTATTATAATATAATTTACTTACTTCAGAATATAACAAAATCATCCACATAAATTAATTAACAAAAGAAAACGGAACCTAATAAAATATAAAGATTGTGACTGTTTTTCGGTGGTATCGGTTCTAACACCAAACGATTAACCACAGAAAAAAAAAACAAGTGAAAATCGGGTAATTTTAACAGACTAAAGACAGAAAGGCTAACAGTAAAACAGAAACGGACAACAGAAACTTCTAACAATTCTAACATTATAAACATCACCGAAACTAGCAAACAAGTTTGTCACGAAAGAGCTCTTGACATATCAGATCCTAATCGTGGCTACTGTCCATTAGCCCAACTTCGGCATTAAATATTACAACTACAGGCAACACAAAGAGCTCATGATTCCCGCCGTATCTGAAACAATCAAAGTTTAACCCCTTGAGGGGTCGATCGTACTTATCGGCCAAATCGCCCTTAACCCTTGACAAGATCTTAATCCCCGACGATAACACGGATTGTCAATACGTTTCGACGCGGCCGTTGAGACCTATGTTTTACACATAATTTATAAAGTTACCTGCTTGAAATACTAATGTTGTTAATTCAGGAATGAATTGACATCGTGTTGGAATAAGTTTTATGAGCTTTTTCGTCGGCGTTCTATCGATGTTTGTTTATAGTCTGTCTATTGATCAATACACAGAACATAAAAACAAATGTTTATTTTTGTTCTGTGGATTAATGCAGCATAAGTTACCAACTTTTGTTTGTTTACTTTTGTTTTGTAAAAGAGTTTATTTTTGGCTTCAAACCGCCTTTACCGCACCATCAGACATTTTGGGGGCGGCGAGAAACTTAAAGGGTTCCTCAAGTCATGTGATTAAAACACCGGCAGAGGGCTCCTAGAGGGAATGGCATAACACATTGTTCCCAACTAGATTCTCCGTGGGGTTCGTGTCTAATTGGGATAAAAATATCTTGGCATTAATAAAAGGATTTATTAATAAAAACCTTTTGTGTAACTTATTTAGGTACTTTCTGATCGTTTAGTTGAATCTTTAGGATTTCTGATCGTCTATCAATAATATTATGCTGAATGTACGATCACAGAAGGTTATCGCAATTTTTAACAGCTCTCTCCAAATTAAAATACTATCCCATCAAAAACATTAATGTGAAATGAGAGCCAAGTTCAATATTATGATATATGCCTTGGTTGTTGACTTCAACGACAATGGAAGTGAGAGCTAAATGGGTGCCAAGTTCAATTATCAGTCCGTGTTCATCAGTAAGTGTTCCTAACAGAATCAATTAATTGAAAAATAAAATAAATAAAAATAATAAAAATATAAAATTTCCTAGTTTCTGATTTATACCTGTGTATTCGCCCAACTACCTATATGGATGCCAAATTTGAACTTTCTAGGTCATCTGGAACTGGTTAGAGTTTTGATCTATCTATAGGTCAGTCGGTCAATGATAAAAGTGACGATTTTTGGACGTTAATATTTAAATAACCGTTGTAGGTGTGTTTATGAAATTTGGAGCACATATATATCTCGCAAGTCTCAATATATGAGCCAAATTTGACATGTTTATGTGAAATAGTTTTTGGGTTATGAGGGGGTCAAAAGTGGCTCCAAACGGTTCGTGTAATATTACACACGGTGCTGCTCGCCAGTTCAGTTAGCTTGAACTTGGCTTGACACGCTACCGCGAGTCTAGATTAAGGAACTGGCTAACAAAAGATAAAATCAAAATCAAAATCAAAATCAAAAATCATTTATTCGCCTAAAACATGGTAATATAGCTGGTCATGATAATAAAATGTACAAACATGTTTTACCAAAACTGGCATGCAAATATTAATTGAATCTATTTTAAATATTAATTTAATTTTAAATATTATTAATAAAAATTACAAAAATATGATTTATTATATCACATATCAAATTCAAAAAAATTATTTATTATGTTATACATCAAATTTTAAAATATTATTTTTTATTATTATACATTAAATTCGAACAAACACAATAATAAAACAGAAATTATATTTGTCATAAGTTATTATTACTACATCCTACTATAATTTATTTACTAAACTTTACTGAAAGCCTGGGAGGGGTCTCAGAACGCTCTTGGAGTTTTTTGTGACTTATCCAAGGCTTTCGATTGCGTTGAGCACCGGACTTTGGTGATGAAGTTACACTACTATGGTCTTAATGATTTTGCACTTAAATTAATAGAGTCGTATCTCAGTTCAAGGACACAAACTGTCGATATAAATGGAACTAAATCATCTGGTTCTCATGTAAAAATGGGAGTTCCGCAGGGGTCAATTCTTGGGCCCTTCCTATTTTTAATTTATATTAACGACTTGCCATTCTTTGTGGAGAACTTCTGTGAAATTGTTTTATTTGCAGATGACACTTCACTCATTTTTAATGTTACTAGGTATAAGAATAATTATGATGATGTAAACAATGCTCTCGCAGAAGTACTCAGTTGGTTTACTGTTAATAACCTACAGCTTAATGCAAAAAAAACAAAATGTTTAAAATTCACATTACCTAATGTTAAAACTGAGCCAACCGATGTTAGAATAAACGGTGATAAATTAGATTTAGTAGATTCAACAGTTTTCTTGGGTATCACACTTGACTCAAAACTTCAATGGAATCCTCATATATCGAAATTGGCCGGCAAACTCAGTTCTGCTGCTTATGCCATCAGAAAAGTAAGACAACTGACAGACGTTGAAACTGCTAGAACAGTTTATTTTAGCTATTTTCATAGTGTCATGTGTATGTATGTGTATGGCCTCTTACTGTGGGCTACAGCGGCTGACGTTAAAACTATATTTATTTTACAGAAACGAGCAATAATAACCATCTATAGACTAGATTCCCGTACTACTCTAAGAACTATTTTTAAAGAAATTGGTGTTCTTACAGTTGCATCTCAGTTTATTTATAATTGCATAGTCTTTGTGCGTTGCAATGTCAACTCATTTACTAAACACGGTGACACACACAATTTCAATACTAGAAATAAGAAAAAACTTGTAATGCCACTATTCAGACTGCAAAAGGTTCTTGGCTCTTTCTTGGGGCAAGGTATACACTACTATAATAAAATACCTAGTACTGTACAAGATTTACCATTACATAAGTTTAAAAATCATGTAAAATCTTCTTTACTTAAGAAAGGTTATTATACAGTCAAAGAATATTTAGATGATAAAACAGCCTGGTTATAATAAAAAATCAGCATTTTGTTTTATTTGGATCAATCATTATACTTTAATATCTTAGCGCTGATATGATAGCCTTTATCAGCAGTGTCCTACAGTTTACAAACAATATTTATGTTGCGTTAAACAATTTATTAAATTCTTATTTAGAGTAGCTTGAGTGTGGCATGCTCTCTTTATTGTCTCTGCGGTGGTGGCATGTGCGTCGGGTCGTTACATTCCCTAAGATATGGTTGAGTGAAGCGATGGCTGATTCATATGCCATACTCGTGAACGGGTGCCTCCTGTGGAGGCAGGTCTGCTCTTGCTTACTTATCTTATTTTTATTATTATTATACTCGTATACTTTAACTTTGTTTTCTTAGATAATTTTTGACTTCTATTAGTACTGTATGACGTTGCGAAAATTGAAATTGGTAGTTACCTGATGTAATTTTTGCAAACTTATTATTATTATTTTTTTTTTGTATTATTTTTGGGTGTTGTGATTGTCCTTTTTTTGTGTGTTTGTTTGTGATGGAAAGTGTCCTTTTATGATAGGGCATTTTCCAATATTTTTGACGCTGTAAGGGAGAAAAGAGCTGGACACTTGCTGAGTTTCTTGCCGGTTCTTCTCAATACAAGTTCTCCCGCCCAGAGTAGACTTACGAACCGATGGCATAATGACGTTCATAAGAGCTATTTGTAGCCTAAACTGAATAAATGATTTTGAATTTTGAATTTTTTTGAATTTTTGAATACTCGCACATTATTGTATCATTTACATATTTAAAAACTCTGAAACACTATAGAAACAGTGTTCAATAATAACTTCTTTAACCGAGACTTAAATATGGGAACAGATAGCGATTGTCTAACATCATTTGGTAACTTATTATAGAGTTTGATTGACATTGCTAGACAGCTTTTATGGTATAGTGTGGTTTTAGGAATATGAGTCATTACTAATCTATTAACATTTCTGCTTGAACGTGGATATATGTCTTTAGCTGTTTTAAAAAGCTGTTTTGTTTTAAAAATCGTACATTATTATATCACCAGCCAACCCAAGTTAATAAAAAACGATATTCCTATTAATAATATATTATTCCTATTAACTACTGTTGTTTAAAATTAAACAGAAGCAGGATATAACAACCTTTTTGCAATTGAAAAGAGCAACTCTAAAATTCAAAGTTTTTTTATTATATTGACCCCAAAATAAGTCTACGATCTACTGTCTAATTAAAACTATCCCCATTCTCGTACCCCGTCGAACGAGTTTCCCTCAAAAGTTTCCCAACGAATTACCTTTTGCACAAAATGACGGTAAGCGTCATAATTGTTACCCTTGTCGGACGGTACTAGGTACTTAAAACCGGGACCAAATTACTATGTTCCTCGTTAGGCATTTTAGACATCTTTTAGAAGAGAAACAAGATAATGTTTTACAACGAGGATTAACGAAAACTGCTTAATATAGATATCATATGCATACTTATACCTGACGTTTCGACCGAGTTGCACCGGTCGTGACCACGGGCTGAAACATCTTCTATAGAAAGTTATATAAGACATCTTTTCAAATTTGTTTTCATCACCAGCTCATTTTTATGTCCTCTCTGCTGGGGCACGAGCCTTCCCTATGGATGGATAGGGAGAACAGGCCATAAACCACCACGCGGGCCCAGTGCGGTGCGGTGGTGGTTAACGAATGCTGTTAAGTAGACCACCAGCTGGCTATTGGGTTTGCGGAGCCCACGGCGCAAACGCCAAGCTGTCAAGGTGGAATACCCGTCTGTTCAGGCGATGCACCGAGATAAGACTTTTCTGACTAGCCAGTTTCTTAGCTGGCCGCTCCTACGAGTGGCTAAAAGGACAGCACCCTGTGCACCATACAAAGACCTCTAACCCAAGCTGCAGTTGGCCGCTCCTCCGAGCTGTATGGCTAAAGGGACAGAGGGTGAGATGGTGGCAAGGAAAGTTAAGGAAGAAGAGGGTTCGTCAGCCTGATGTCAATCCGTTTCCATCCAGCTCCCAGAAGGCGATCAGTGCCTCCAATCGGCACGCAACACCGGTATGCGTCACCAGAACGCTGATGCCGCTTATATTGTGCGCTTCACGCCACCGCACGAGCCCACACCACGTTGTGCACCCTTTACAATTTCTCAAACACAGAGTCCAAAAAAGCAAAAAAGTACAATTTCCTCTCGCCAGAGGTTAATATTTACAAGTTATCAAAAAGTAATGTGTACGCGCCGCCGCCATAAAATTACCACACAATCTGCCACGACATGACAGTTGTCATCTGTCAGTCTGTCAGGTCAGGGTCAGGGTGACCAGGAATGTATCATCTCGAGCTCCTTGGATGGGTATCCAATGACCGACCTTTTGCGAAAGTGCCTTAACTTCAGTAATCGCAGACCGGGCGGGTTAATCACTGAGCCAACGAGTTATACCTACATTTTATTTTATTCATAAATGTCAAAATGCTATAAAAACCATTTCTGTAAACATCAGTATTAAACGATAGTTTGCACCCAACATCCATCTCGACTCGCCATTATTCCGAACACACTCGACACGAGACGATCACGATCGTAAACTCGAACGAGCGCCCCGCACTTAAACTGCAGTTAACTTGATACTGGTGGACGGTGGCCCGAACTCATGTAACCGACGATTAAGATGCTATCGGGAGATATACAGTTATTCCACTTTGGATTTGGTTAGTTTTAATTGGTTCTTAATATTGATATAGTGTAAGAATACCCTATTAGGGTAAATGTTAGAGTGTTCGAACTGCCGTTACGAGAGTCGATGTGGTTAGACAAGGTGTTAGGGTAAAGCCTCCACAAATTGGAACAGATAACGTTATAATAATATACTACCAGTTTCCTATGACAATAACATAATGATAATGGTCTACCCATTTCGGCGGTATCCCATACAAAATTAAAGTGCACACTCACCATCCTGCTCGTTTGCAGACTGTCAATATAAAAAATAAAAAAATGCAATACTTTACAAAATTTAATGCAAACACCAAAAAAACGCTTCTAAATAAAAAGAAAAAAGAAAAAAAAAAGCAAAACGTGTTTTTCAGTGGATATCACGTAGCGTAGTCCCTTCAGAAGTCCCTTCGGTCTTTGCAAGGTGGTGGTGGATGGCTGGCAAGAGTTGGGTGAGAGTAGCCGCGGATCGTGCTCAGTGGCGTGCACTTGTCCAGCAGTGGATTATGGGCAGATAATAATGATGATAATAATGAAGTCAAGCGATGACGAATTACACCAGATATTTACATAATTCGTTTAGTATCTGCGGAACAAACAGTGACATTTTTAATTTTTGATTTGGTTTTAATTCCGAAATTCAGGAATTCTAAAGCCTACAAAGTTCAAATTTGAACGCTTTTATTTCGTTTTAATAATACCGAGCAATTAAAGTCGCATACAACGGCCTGTTCACAGTAGCCACTGCTATCGAATCTGATCCGAACCCCTCTAAGAAACTGGTAGGGCACGGGGACACTCGCACTACGGACACCCACTAGGGACACCCTCTAAAAAACCTCTGACGGTGCTTCGTTTCACACGGCTTGAGAAACCCTATAAGTTTCTCACTGCCCCCAAAAAATCCCGGTGTAGATGAAATTGCCGAGTGGCAATCAGCTATCTATTTTTTAAAAAAAGTAGCCACCGCTACTCATTGACACCAAATGCAACACGCAAACGTTGCCGTACACTGAAGACTAAAGTTCTTATACTTCTACTAGCTGACCGGTGGACTTCATACCGCTTTGACAGTTTTCATGATAACAAAACAAACAAATCATTCGTCCGCTTAGAAACACCCGTATCCCATGATGGACCCCTATAGCAACGCCACCTACCGGGTAGAATTGTAAATCTAAACCATTCTCGAACACACACAGAAAATTTCATCCAAATCAGTCCAGCCGTTTAGAAGGAGATCAATATAATTCCCGGCTCAAACAGGTGATTTTTTTAAAATCTTTAAATGCAGTTTAAATTATTTTTGAAAATAAAGGAATGTTTCCTTTCAGTAAAGTTTGCCATCATCAATACTAAGGTTCCTCCAACCACGGTTTTTTTTTCCACCCTGTATGTGTTGGGTCCTATGAAATTGACGTTTTTTTTCACTTCAATACCGGTTGTTAATATTATTATACACCTTTAATTAGGACTATGTTACTTAGGCTTCAGTAATAACAATGATTAATCATTTTGTGTCTTAATAGCCCAATTTTATTTTTTTAATTGACTTATTTTTTGTTTAGCGGAGTTGACTTTTTGTTTCATTGTAGCTTTGAAGAACTTTTTTTTCTTGTCTGCTATATTTAGCTAGTGAAATAAACACACTACCCTTTAATTTTTATAGTGTTAAGATAAATAGATGTTAAGAAAATTTAAAAAAACGTTAGTATGAAAACATAATTTTATAAAAAATCTTGCAACATCTTTATGAGTTGAGACCACATACATTTGTCTGTATCTGTCTTTACAGATACAGACAAATGTATGTGGTCTCAACTTAGAAAATCCATGTTTTTCTCATGGTCAGTAATTATACGTGGCATGTTCATGTGTCGGCAAATCATCCGCTTTATTTGTTCTTGGTTACAAGATGCTTCAATAAAGAGAATTAAATCAAGTGCATCCCATGCTGCACAATATGTAAATAGTTTAAATTAAATCATGTCTTGCTGGCACGCGATTTATATACTTAATTTTTGTACTTTTTTATTTCTTTTTGTGTTATTATCTTAATGAAATAGTGAACTTAATATTCATTTTGTATTCATTGTATTACTTTCATAAAATCATAGATTAAGTTCAGCTAATCTGTAACACGACATTTATTGACGGTTAGGCGGTACGAAGTTCGCCGGGTCAGTTAGAAATTATATAAAGAAAATAAAAATAAGTGCGAGTAAAAATAAACTAAATTAATTAGTATAGCATTGAAGCAGCGCCCACTGGTGACATACAAGTAGAGTTAAAATTTGGCGATACGAATTCTCGTTTTCGTTAACGTGATCGAATGATGCATGAACCTCGCACTGGGCACCCTGCACCCAACGCAACGTGTACCTAAAGAAATATTTAAAAAAACCCGGAGATATTCCTACGGATGTTTACGCGGGCAAAGTCGGCGGGCCGCTATTGTTGCACAAAGGTGGAGTCATAATAACGTTCTTTCCACCTTTACACATTAATTTCCACAACATTATTTCACACCCTTTTGTTTCCGAACATTTTGGAAATCCGGAACGGTGTGTATATCGCTAAATTCAATTAACTTTCTTTCTTCGTCGCAAGTCAAGAGAGCAAAAGATTTCTGTTATTTTTAACAAGCACTTACTTATTTTGAACCTAAGTCAATGTCAGAGGTATTTATCCGGAAAGCTAATAGACTATTTCAAGCACTAACTTAATACTTACTTACTTACTTAATACTAATCAGCTAAAAAGTGACAGCATCTGTTTAAGCATTGTCCAATTTTAGCCATCGTTTTGTAGTAAAGCAGTTAGGGTCTCACAAACAAACAAAGAATAAGCATCGAATAGTTATTCCGTGTTTTGTCTTACGTATATCTTCTTCTTCTTTCTCAACCCTTATCCACTTAATGTTGAGTGTAGATCTCTTCTAATACACCCCATAGTTTCATTTAATTTTTTTGTGTTGGCCTGAACTTTGTAAAACAATACCGCTACAGTGGATGCCCTGGGCCGCGCCACAGGCAAAGCGTTGTATCCAGGCCCGCTACATAAATCGAGCTGTTAAATCGACCCCACCAATCCTCACGGGGTTTCTGTCCCTTTAAAATTTACTTAAAGAAAAATTGCTGTTTTATTGCCGAGATAATCTATTTGAATTTGGATCAACGCCGAAATGGCGGTCGTACGCATAAATAAAAAAGGTAAAAGCAGGAATTACACTCAAGGAAATTTAAATGCGCCCCTGATATTGGAATTGGATTGATAATGATTGGAGTCAGGTTCTTGAACTTTTCTATCCAATAAATGTTATGTGATGTGCAAGTAAATAGTTACTTCATAATAAATAGTGATTATGAAGCTAAACATACGCAAACAATCATAATAATATTCTTGAGAAGAATGTTCATCAAGTAAAATTATACAAAAGCACGATTCAGAATATCAGGACCCAAATTTTCGAAATGTCAAGGGGTGACAGAATAATATGGATAGCTATAATTTGATTACATTTGATTACTTAATTTATGCATTTCGGTCAACGTTATGAAGTTTAAATACCAAAGCAATCAATCAGATTTCAAGAAATCTTATTATCTTATTATATTATCTTATCTAATCTTAAGATTTTCTAGGAACCTTGGTTCCTAAGAAATAAATTTGTAAAAGTGATATTTTTATCACTGGCCTACTTTTTAAATTTCTAGGTTATGTTCAATCAAAAAATATAATGTTATTCATAATTTACTTTAAACAAGATAATTGTAAGTAACATAAAGTAAGTCTTAAAGTAAAAAAATATTATTTCCAACCCAATTTTTATCCTTTAAAACGTACCAATCAGTCAACTTAAATAGCCAACAGAACCGCCTTTAGTAAACATACAAAAAATGTAAGCCGTAGCTGCTTTCCATAAAATCCGACGATTAAGCACTATTTATTATTTTGTCAGGTCTTTACTACGACGGCCCCTACCATGGGTTGATTACACACACCTCGATTAAGAACAGGTAACGGTGACGCGTCAGCTTAAATATAAGTCCAGACGCCTACACTTTAGACTATCCCAAACTGTCAAAATTTTCAATAAATGTTGCCATATGCCGTAGTCATAAATCTCAAAACTTTTTGAAGAAAGGTGGACAGTTTGTAATAGTCTAATATGCAGGCGTGTGTGATATTTCTATGTACCACTGCATAGAAATATCACAAAATTTTATGTAATCCAATAGGGTACAACTACCAAAGAGTACGTAAGTACTCCTATACGCAATTCTATTTTTCCTATTGCGTATGTGCTCTTTGGTGACTTCACCCTATATTGAACTAGCTGACCCGGCGGACTTCGTACATGAAGCTTGACTTCGTACCGCTTTGACAGTTTCCATGATAACAAAACAAACGAATCATTTTGTATTGGAAAATTAAATTGTCGTTTTTAGTATGTTTTATATTTATTTTTTTATAAAAAATATTCTATATCCTTCCTAATACCTTTGAGAATATGTGTACAAAGTTTCATGATGATAGGTTGAGTAGTTTTTGTGTGAAAGCGTATAAAACAAACTCACATTCACATTTATAATATTAATAACACTAAGAACAATAGCGGAGATAGGCTCATATCCCAACATGCTGGCCCAATATTGGTTGGTGGGTTTTTAACGACTGTCTGCCTTATATTTTCTAGTACATCAAGTATGTCTTTTGTTAGTAAATGTTTCTTCTTTCTTTATTTGATACCTTACAACAACAAGAACAACTGGGAACAACGAGATATCTTATAACCGATAACTTGAAACTGCAGAAGTCGCTTAATTCGCAAGATCACATCCCGAACCCGCTTACCGCTGCGCCAACGCCGGCCGTCGCCATCGAACTCAAGCGCTAGACACAATACTCCGCAAACGTGTCGTAATTCTCGTAAACCAATGGTAGGGCCGCAGGAGTTGTTCCATAAATCTGCGTTTGCGTCTATTAAGCGCACATTATTTCGTGTTAGTGTTGAATGTACAACTTTATTGCTCGGTTGTTGTTTTTATTTTCTGTATCGTCTGTAAATTTATTTGGCTCTGTCAGTTGTATTGAATTATGGCCTTTTTAGTTGCGTCGTTCATATGGTAAATGAATACTGAACTATTTCTTTTATTCAAACATATTAGAGCAAGATGCCAAGGCCGCCAGACCTTATTTATTTTCTCAAAGACTAAATGTATTGGATTAGATTGTTTTAGTATGCGCTTTAAGTATATGCATATCTGCTAGCTTTGGTCGGCTGGCTTTGGCTAAGATTCAAGGTGCTAAAGGTACGCAAAATCATTACTGACTTTTCTTATAGTCTTGGTGCTGACTTTTATGTTTATTTTAAAGAATATTGTTAAAAATCAATTATCAATACTGCCAGATACTTCCCATGGGAGGTTACTTGTGCCAAAACTAGTTCATCATTAATATTTTTACAATTAGTAGGCTATCTGAGACTCATCAGATAGATAAAATCTGAGACTCATGAGAGATAAGCTAAGAATTAGGCATCTAATTTATAATTTTACACCAATTTTGTAAACAAATGACAAATATTTACACGTGTTTTTACTGGCAATATACTCGTATGTAAGTATAGCAAAAAAATTGCTTTGTAAAATATTTGATGTACTCAACCCAATTCCTTTCTAAAGCTGTGAAAGTTGCTTCTAAGTTTTCAAACCTTGTAAACGGCTGGCATACTTATTTATGTAAGTAAAGTCCCTAATCTAAATAAAAAATACTTTGCCCCTAAGTCATATGAATAGTATGAAAAACAATAATATTTTTACGTTTTTTTAATTTATTAAGCTACCATCGGTAAGGTACGAGCACAACACTATAACTGAAATTGTAGCAAGTATCTTTCAGTTGCTCCTTTTCCATCCAGCCGGTTTTTACATCACTTTAAATTCGCCCCACCTACTTTCAATAATGCCGTTTCGGTCGGCGCTAACAATAAACGCAATTTAAACGTGCTCAGTTCACTCGGCTGCCAATCTAGGGTTGCCAATTTCGTCGGCGGATTTCCAAAGTTGAGCTTATTATGTTGTTTCGTATCTTTTACTTGTTAATATTGAAGAGCTTGCCAGCGCATTTGTGTTTTGCGATGATACAAGTTAATCAGACAATGCCGGATCACCGGTTGGGTGATCAAATTAAAAATATCTCTGATTTTTCCATTTCTTTGAGTTTTGGACGGTCCTTAAGTTTTTGATTGGTCCCGGTTGACGTCATGAGATGGCATTTGTTTTAGTGTAAGTAGGTATTGAAATCACTTAGAAACAATGTTTTCAAAGAGTACAGACCCCACTTTGGACAGAATCTGTAACGGACACCGTTACATACCTACATACAAATTTCCCACGACTCTACGAGTTATTACACGCTGAACAAGCTTTAAAACAATGCTAGATTTAACAATAAACCCTTTGGGATCTTAAACTTAATTACGTCTCATGGAAACACCAAGGTTTTTACCACCAAGACATAGGCAGCTAACAACAAATACTATCAAAGAAAACCCTTTAAAAATTACAACATTTTATATACACTTCAAAATTTTCACGTGTAGGTATTTTAAATTCTACACAAAGGTTTTTTTAACCCTATTTTTGGCATAGTGGATTATTTGAGACACATGACTTACAAAAAATTTCGAGTAGTAAAAAAGAACACATTTTATACAAAAAATATAATATAATTCGACAAAAAAATCAATGCACAGTATAGGGTTAACGGAGCTAAACTTTAACTACTTACCTTAACTATCTTATACTTACCTTTATACCCAAGGTTTTGACCGAGTTACACTAACAAAAAATTATGATTTAAAAATAATATGATATATTGTACACTTAAAGTTGGCAGCCCTGTTCCCCGCTGTCGCAAGCACTTGTAATATCCGCCCCTGCATGACTTCCTCCAAGGCCTGAATTTATTGAACCGCCTTCACACCCGCAGGTATAACTGAACTTTGAACTGTTCACGGGTATCTGCACATTTTTATTTAAACATATTCAATATATCACATGAATCATACGATATTTTTGTTATAGAAAAATCTAACCTTTTTTAAATCTTTCTGCCATTTTATTTTATAAGGGCTGCTAAATATTTATAAAAAAAATGTCTGAGATTCTTATGATGACTTATTTATTTATAATATTATTTTAGTTCTAATAATTATAATTTATTATAAATCCATATACCTGTGCTGATTAAATAGAAAACAGTACTTATTATAAAGGATGTAAGTTTAAGTTCCATTTAAAGAAGCTTTAGGTTACGGCATTATATTGCCTCTATTGGATAACTTTACATACATTGGATTATTGGCGTCTGTGAACCGAACAGATATAGACCGAATAGATGCTTTTGTTGAATGCGAGAAATTAAGGTTCAATAGTTCCGTAAGACAACTGACGTAAACTTATTTCTAACACAAGCATATATTTTGAAAAAAGACAAAGTGTTGAAAAAAAATCCACGAGCGGGATTCGAACCCCATGACATGCCGGGTCAGGTGCACTGCCAACTATGCTATCGTGGCTCACGTATCACAAGCATATAAGCTTTTCGGATGAGTAAACAGGAATATAATTAAAAAAAAAGCGACAATATCTGATTTAGCGTACAACTACTTTTTTGTTTATTTTGTCAACTTTTCAAATATCTCGTAACAAATAAATACCTACTGCATACGGATTTCCAAAAAGTTTCTTGTCTTTTGTAAAGGTTAGAGAGATAAGAGTATTTACTTTATCTGTAATACGAAGTAACTTAGGGAAGGTCGACCTTTTATTTAACCTTTCCAACTATTTAGGAATCCAATAAAATACACACACAAAAGAACTTTTGAGAAGATAAGACGTTGTTTTTGTTTTGTTCTTCGTTTGTCAAGTTCTATAAGTAGATTATGAAGCGTCCGTTAAAATGTCCTGACTTTCCCTTCGGTACTTAGATAACTTCTGATCCAACTAATTGGCAGGTGATTAAACTTGATGAGATGATTAAATTTGACCGTCCTGCCAGAGACTACCAATATGTAAGAAATGTTTTTTTAATTTATTTATTTTCAATGAAAGCGTTTGTAAAAAGTTGAATGCAGGCTTACACGATTTTAGATGGCGACGACATGGCTCTCCTTACAACAAAAAGGCTAAGTTACAACCCATTCAGTTTTTGACTTTCCTATACCGACCCATTTTTTATTTTATGTCGTCATATCGGTAAGCACTTGCCCTTTATCTCACCTGATGTTAAGTGATGATAAGGCCAAAGGTGGAAGCGCACTTCAACCGGAATCCTCAACTTCTGAGACACTGGCTATCTTATCTCTAGCTACCGGAACACAACAATGATACAAACATTGATGTTTTGGCGACATATTTAGATAAGATTGTGGTAGCTAGCCAGGCCACAAACAAACAAGCCCTGCCCTCGCTGTACCCTCCGCTGGGAATTGAACTCGGGCCTTTTGGTTTAAACTGGTGGTCTTAACCTATAGACCACAGAGGCGGTTAAAGGATAACTCTTCCTGTATATTTCCATATACTTACCAATTAACATTACTCTCCCTGAATATATACTTAACACTTACAAGGGTTCACATTAATAAGGCTCCGAAGTCTGACAGTGCAATCCGATAAGTATATAGAAACTGGCACTTGCACCTAATGAGCTATCAAACCACCCTTCTGATCTTTTTATGAATCAACCCTCACAGATTATATTATAGCCTATAAATATATACTCGTATTTTCTAGATAGTAAAATCTTTAGAACCGAGCAGTAATAAATAACAGCGATGACCCAACATACATAGGCACTACTTGAATAAAAAATGAATGGCTCCAAGTCTGAAGGGTCATTATTTGCATTAGAGCGGCTCTTTTGATAAATGAACTGGCCTTTGGAAACTCGATAGATGCTCACAGTTTGAGTTACGACGGTAGATTAGAAAGAATTATAGGTGAAGATTCATTTTCAATAAAAAAATTTTTCCTTATAGAGGCTCTACAAAGGATGACGTTAACGATTGCTTGAAGTTACCTTTTGCTTTATATTGATATACAACCGTTTAATGTTCCATTTGAAGATACATTTCGTGTAATTCTAGTGGCAACCCGTCGGTACTGTCTAGTTCTACAGCTGCGATTCCGAAAGCTAAACAACTCTCGTAATGACCCATACCCAGATTAGTGACTAAACATAACGATATATAAATATACCTATCAGAATAACCAGGCAGTGAAGATACATTTCAGCTAGGCAACATAAAAGCAGAGGTCCAGTGATCAGTCAAACAGGCGAGAAACAACTGGCTTGTCAAAATCTTAGCCTCAATTTAATACACCCACTTGCTATTGATAGTTATTAGGTAACAACAAAACCAATTGACAGCAAAACTATTCCGTGCAGCTTACAAAACAACATTCAAGAAATAAGAGAGTTGAGAAAGTATAATAGTTGGATGACAAGACCGCTGTTTAAAATGCTCCAAAAAGGAAATAAAGCCGCCCCTAAAAATGGGAAATGTAACTCGAAATAAGAGAAATACTATGTAAAAACCCCTTGTGAAGACCTTCATAAAACAAGCTGTATTCCCTTATCAACAAATGTTAATAAAAAACCTGTGTTGAAAAACTTATTACCCTAAGAACATACATAGAAAACATAAATAAATAAAAATAGCTAGAATAAAGTAGATAAATAAAAGCAGAACACCCAATGCTTGGAATGAAAGATGATGGATGAATGAGTAGTATGTAGAATAAAAGTGCGGGAAGAATAAAAGCGAGAACTGGTAAGAATGAAAAATTAGCAAAAATAGCCTCCGATCATGTTGGAGGTAGAATGAAAAAAAAAACCACAGAGGCGGTTAATGTCTATTGTAGTCTTCGCTCAATTATGTACTAGATAAAGGATCCGGATCAAAAATGTATCTTGAAAGTGGTTCTGTTCGAGCGGAAATGTATAAGTATGAGCATACTTATATATTTAAATTTCGTATAACAAAATCTGAAAAAACATTGGATAGCATCTACAACTTCAGCTTACTATGAACCTTTATAGATTATTAAGGTAGCAAAATATTTTTATACTATCTATACTAATATTATAAAGAAGAAACCTTTGTATTTTTATATGTATGTATGTTTGCAACGAATAAACTCAAAAACTACTGGACCGATTTAAAAAAAATCTTTTACCATTCGAATGCTACATTAGCGCTGAGTAACATAGGCTATATTAAAAAATATATATATTAAATAAAATACTAAAAACGACAATTTAATTTTCCAATACAAAATAATTTGTTTGTTTTGTTGTCATGGAAACCATTGATATATATTTAACTCAATGATGGAAACTGTCAAAGCGAGCGGTACGAAATCCGCCGGTCAGCTAATCTTAAGAACTACTGGTTCGAATTAAAAAAAAATTTTTGGGTTGAATAGTCCATTTATTGATAATAAATAATAATAATAAATGTTTTCCACACTCACACCAATTATCTAGCCCCAAGAAAAGCTTCCTCAAGAAACTCGTTATATGGTTAACTAGACAACGGATAAACATACTTAATATACTTAAATACATACTTATTATACATAGGAAACACCCAGACCCGAAACAATTTAGAAAAACAGGTATTTGTAAATTGATCCGACCGGGGATCGAACCCGGGACCTCAGAGATGGCGACACCATGAAAACCGGTGTGCAAGCCACTCGACCAAGGAGGTCGTCAAAGGAAGTTGAGGAAGACTATAGGATATATTTAAAAAAAATATGTTTAAAAATAAGTACACCCGTGCGAAGCCGGGGCGGGCCGCTAGTACTTAATATTTACTGTCATCGCTACAAACGTCATTGAGACTTCGTGGCCCCAAAGTCACCTATCGTTTTTCAAGCGCTCATCGGGAATCTAGTACTTAATTGATGGAAGAATATAGTGCAAGAATAGACTAACATACCTAAATGGACAGGCATACGTAAAAAGAGACTGAAACAAATGCACATTTAGAAACGGCTATAAGATATCAATAAATAACAAATCAAGGCAGCCATTCCGCCTCAGATGCCATAAAAAAATTGGCGCTTACCCATAGATGGGCATAAGTTATATCGTTATGAGGAGTTATGGGGGCCGCAAAATGTTTCCGTGGCTACCCATTCCGTTATTTGTTTTTACGTGACCTAACGTCTCTCTGGGGCAAGTTTTCATTTTTAGGGTCCAATGGTTTGGATTTGGGCGTTCGAAATCGCGCAAGATAAGCTAATTTCGCAATGTCGGGTTTTTACGTCATCCGCCTATGTTATGGTGCACCTAGATGAATAACGTATGATGTAGTAGTAACACAACGTAAACAGACAAACTAACCATTTTAATTTCAATTATAAAAAAAAACACTAGAACATTGTCAACCGTTATTAACCCAAAATAAAAATAAAAACTTAAGTAAAAAATGGTACTTTTCGAACCCATTTACCTAAACTTGTATAATATAGTCTGTGTTGGAACTTAAGGTCTACATTAGATTATTGTTATTTTACAACTAGTTGTTTATATGATTATTTGATGTCCAAAATATAATAAAATAAAATAAAAAAATAAAATACATTTTTGTTTCATTCCTTTAAATTCATTTCATATTCACTCACAGGATAAAATGCATTAGGCATACTACTGCACTGCGGAGCTGCAGATAGTAATGTAGCACTCTCTTTTCCCTCTTCTTGTAAATACCCTTCTAATTAAATAACTACTAGTAGATAATAAGGACTGTATATTAATATAGGCTAGTTATATTACTTTTACTGCTTTGGAAAACATTGCGCTACATTAAATTAATTGTCATAATATTTCCTCTGTTTACACCTAAATCTAATCTTCTTCAGTTGACATTTTCCTAATTCTCACGGAACCTTATCAAACTGAGAACACTTGATTTTCCCGTTTTTTTTCACTTGGTCTCTGTCTGAGTGGCGTTCGGAAGCAGGAAATGCCTCTTTTTGTCCACCGCCCGGCGCCCTTAAGGCAGCCACTGGAGATATGTAACAAGATATTTGTGCAAAAACCGCATACAACAAAAATATGTCAGATTCAAAGAGGGAGGTGAAGCCTGACGACATGCGTTTTGATCAATCGCGAAAACTACACCATTTTGAGTGCGGTCGTCGGTACTGTACGAGGCGACTCAAAAAACTGTTACACCAGAATTGCGTTAACGCATTGCGTCTGTGCATCTCCGTTGTGTCGTTTAACCGCCTCTGTGGTGTAGTGGTTAAGACCACCGGTTTAGACCCAGAGGTCCCGAGTTCGATTCTCGGCGTTGGGTACATGTTTGTGTACTCGGTTTGGTTGGTGGTAGGGCTTATTTGTCCGCCTGGCTAGCTACCACCATCCTAACTAAATATGTCGCCATTATTTCAATGTTTGTAGCATTCTTTTGTTCCGGCAGCTAGAGATAAGATAGCCAATGCCTCAGTAGTTGAAGTTTCCAGTTGGAGTACGCTTCCACCTTCGACCTTATCATCACTTAAAATCAGGTGAGATAGACCAGGAGCTTACCAAAAATTAAGCCAGCAATCTTTTTAACCCACCAACTCGCAACTCGAATTGTGGCATATGTCCCGATAAACCCATGCTGTCGTTCACGTTGGAATGTAGCCTGAAGCTGAACGCGATGACAATGTATATTAGTATAATTAGTATAGCATGACATAGGCCTCTACTCCGCTAAGTAGTTACAACGTTTTGTGTACACATGGCAGTTCCATTACCATGCATAAAACAGTGCACCGTTCACATAATGCAATCACAAGCAGCGTCCCACATTCTGGGCGTCGTGCAACAATATCGCAAAATTGCCTTCGCTCCTGATATACGATAATTCAGTATTCCGATACAGGCCGCTTCTGCTACAATGGGGTTTTTCTTTACACTAAAGTGCAGCATAAATAAGATATTGTGCAGTGAAATGCAAAACAATATATTTTTAATTGATGTACACAAACAATTGAAAGAAACAAAACATGTTAAAGAAAAACAAGTTTGAGAGCGCTGGTTAAGGCGAAGGGTAAGGCACACTAGCGCCACCAATTGATAATTTGACAATTACTAACTGACCGGATCTTTTTCTAAACATTGCGTACCGTCCGACAACAGGAAAGCATCTATAGTATTTATTTAAAAATTGTGCACTACTTTTTGTTGCGTGGTTTATTCACAAAACGGGCTATCGCATTTATTCACAAACAATGGCCACTGTTGATGTTAGTGAATGAATACAAAAACAAACCTAAAAGTAGTGCACAATTATTAAAAAATAGATGTTTGCCTAGTGTCGGAAGGTCCGCAATGTTAGAAAAAAAATTCAGTTTAGCAGTTATCAAAGTAAATCCATTAGCGGCGCTAGTGTGCCTTACCCTTCGCCTTAATCCACGATAACATTTCTTCAAGGGAAAGAGCTTAAAGTAAAGACAAGAAAACATATTTATGAGGTAAAAAATATACGTGAAGTATATATAATATGTATGTAAACCTGTTGTATATAAATATAGCAATTTTGCTAACAACGTCATAGGTCATATTTATATTATGATGGTAGGAAAACATCGATGTAGAATCTTTGTTAATATATCCTCTCTCCTAGTGGCTGTGCCCGGCAAGGTCTTTAATCTATGGCATATAAAAAGCAAAGTCCTGACTCATTGACTGACTTTTCAACGCCAAGCCCAAACTGTTGTTCCTAGAAACAACGATATTTTATGTTGGTCATTGCCTAGAACGCTGAAATTTTGCACAGAGGTTTCCTTTATGATGTCAAGAACAAGGAATACGGAGTTTCCGATATTCCCGTGGGGCACGGGTGTTTACGTTTACGCTGACGAAATCGCGAGCGGTCGCTAGGAATTTATATTTATCTATATAACACTTCCAAAGACTAAGAAACCTGGTCGCACCTTCAAAAGATGGAATAGCCTACCAGCACACGTTTTCCCTCCTTCCTATGATATGGGGTCCTTCAAACGAGGCGTGAAGAGGCACGTTGTGGACCGGCAGAGTGAGGGTAACTGATGCTGCGTTGTTTTCACGCTGCACTAGTTGTCTTCGCAACTAGACTCCAATTTCACTTAACATCAGGTGAAATAGAGTCATTTGCCGTTGCTAAGTATAAAAAAACATATAATTTGCTTGCCTTGTTCCCAATCTCATCTGAGGTCGCCGCAATATCTTTCTTGTTTAATTCTAAAAGCCTACATAGTGCGCAGTAAAACAGTATTGTTGTTTTTTAACTTATAAGGTGTTCTTGGCGGGAAAGTGAAGAGGCACGTCTGCGGTTATGTCAAATACTAATGTGAAAAGGTGGATCATTAACCGATAAGTGTTCGTGAACGTGCACGAGTGTTGGCAAATGAAACAAAACAGTGCAACTTTAATTTTCAAATCATCTCAAGAAGTCCACGTGAGGTTTTAGTAAAGCCCCACACCTTTACGGATACGCAAGGGGTTGCGGGAAATATCATATATCACTACTAATTTCTGTTATCATTCATTATCATCATATACAAGGGAATTATTGTTTATAACTGACTTGTGGGAAAATTACTTTGACACTGGCTAAATGTGCTATCCGCACGAAGCCATTAGGAAAAAAATGTGTTTTTCTTTCTAAAAACTCCTTGAATGTGGGTTAACATTTTTCATATGCAATCGAAGCGTTCGGTCTGAATCTTAAAAGGGAAAAGAATGATAATGGACGTATCGTGATCGGTCGCATTAATCCTGGGAGGGCCTTTGTGGGGCTCAATCCGCCAATTTTAAATTATACCGACTCATTTAGCATTCCCACGTGAGAGCGTTTTCATTGTGAGCTAGTGAAGAGATAAAGAGAAGTGGCAAATGGCTCTTCACTTCCAAACTGTCTTCTTTTGTTTAAATTATCTATATCTATATTTATACTACTATATAAATCTGTAGGCTCTGTCTATACATGCAATTTTTCTGACAAATTTTGGGATAAATATACGTTTTATGACTCACTCACACCAATTCTACGATTTTTAAAATTTTTGTCTCTGTCTGACTTTACAATTCTTCTTACGAAAACGTCCATTCGCCCAAACGTTTATTCGACCAAACGTTCATTCGATCAATTATAGAAATGTCAATGGTTACATCGACAAAATATATTTTAGCCAGTTGTTTGTTCGATCAGTAACAGAAACGTCAAATATTTTATCGACCTTACGTCAAACGGCGAAATGAATTTCGATATCCCGTGGTAAAGTTGTAAAGAAGTTGGTCCCGGTTGTCATCGTAAGATAGCTGTCGCATTTGGCCAACGTGATGGGTTATGGTCCTATCTCCCCATGTGCAATGTTCAATTACTATCTACTTACCTCGAAAAACACCTTCGTTGGAGTACCTCAATGTGGTGTATATTACATATTTATTGATAACTGTTTATTCCTGTCTTTACTGAAACATCTCAATTGTAACACGTCTCTAGGTCACTCCAATAAGTATATCCAAAACTACAAGCAACACATTCCGCATACACACACATTGCACCCGGGGGCTGTTGTGTTAGCCCCGAACCGGGTAGGAGCGGCTTGAACCGGCTCGAACCGGCTCAATCCGGATATTACAAGTTGAACGTCTGCGGGCCGGTTGATATTGCACCGGTTTACAGCTGCCCAAGTTTTAGTGGCGCTAGACCTTGCTATAACATATTTTATGGAGTCCTTTAACACCCTACATGATTGGACGGCCATAGGATATTCCGCGCGGACATGACGTGTCCGTTCATGGGCTTAGTAAAATTTTTGAAGGCACATTTCTTTTATGTGGCAGTAGCCTTGCTTGTTTACAGTGTGCGTTGTTTTTGTATCATGTGCTTAGACATGTAGTGTATCGTAAATGTACATAGCACTTAGAGAAAGATGAATTGCACCCAATTGAATAAACCTGCTTTCTACGTACGTTAGTTTATGTATAGGTTTTGATGCTTGAAATGTCAGGATTTAAAATGTAGAATTAAACGCAAGTAGATTGGTAAAAAGGGTTTCATATCTATGTGTACGCGTAAACTTTAGAAAACAGAAACTTAAGTACTTTCCTAAAACTAATTAGTTTTAGAAAAACATAAATTGAAAAACTTGATTTTTAGTAAGTTTTTCTAAAACTAAAGTTATTTAAAAAAACTATACATATAAAAGCTTCCAATCCAATAAGCGTTCTAACAAACCACATACTCGTAGTATATTCACCAAAGACGAATTACTCCGAGAGAAACAAAACACAGTGGGAAGAAACTAAACTATTTACGTCAGTTATTCTGTAACCCTAAAATACCGCACATTTATAAAGTCTGTGCCCGTGTTGGTAGTGCATGTTAATGCTTATATTCAATTTATGTGCTCTATTAAAGACACTGCAACGGGTTTGGTCGTCCCCATTCAAGGCACGTTGGTTCCCGAACACGTGGCGTAATAACATTCCAAACAGTACAGTCGAGCCCAATGACAAGTAAGGACTTTTGTACCTTGTCAAAGTAACTTAGAAAGAAGAAGAAAGAAAGAAAAAACATTTATTGACAACTTCTGTCAAGTGTGTGCAAATTACGAATTATCTATGAGCTGACCAACATCTTAGTCTTCCTGTGACCATGGACTGTGAAGGGTTCGAAACGTAAGGATAAAATTAAATAAATTCATTATTATGTGAAATAAACGCAAGTAGATTTGAATAGTTGTATCATTTCAACTTCTGTCAACTTATTTATATTCCATGGCAACCGTTAATATAATAGAGCAACAGAGTCTAATACTGTTGAGATATTATTGGTCTCGCTCACCATGCATGCACAGCTAAGCATCTAAGTTTGTACAGACAGGGTAATCGAAGTTCGAGCTTGAAGTGCAAGATCAGTTTTTACAATCTAAGTAGGTAAAACCGTTTTAAAATTCAACAAGTAAAAGCAATTTAGTTTTTGATTTGGAAATGTTTATTGCAGCACTCTTTAACCATTACAGCCTTCTTTAATCACACCAGTAATTGGTCGTTGTCGTTACATGACAGTTCAGATCGTTAAAAGCTTTGGGTCAGCATGGTGGGTTACGGCCCAATCTTCCATCTGCTATTTGTTGTTTATGTAGGTATACAGCCCAGCAGTTAAGTGTTTGTATACATACAGATAGATAATGATGATAATTATGTAAAAGTAAATAGCGTATGACGTAAACAACACAATTGCTGAGACAATAAGGGTACCAGGAGTCCTGAGGTCAGTTTGGTCGACAAAAGTAAGTTCTTGATAAAAAAAACAATAATAAAATGAGGGGTAAATAAAAAAGGATTGGTTAGTATGTAAGATAAATATATCTGTAATGTTAGGCACGGGTCCTTGTTGTTCGCTCGTATTCTGTACAGAATACCTCTAATGAGTCTGGAGGCCAAAAGTATGGAATTTGTCGCTGATGAGTCCGGACTGCGTTACTTCGTCAGCCTAGTTTCTTCCTTAATGCAACAAGCTCGTACCCTTTATTCACCAGCTTCAGTTGATTGGTGCAGACTGTTGCTCCGTCCAAGTGCCTTGAAGTGTAGTAGTAAAAGGATAGGGTAAGCGCTATTAAATAATGTATAAACCCTAGAGGAGGTCATTTACTTTCGAAATGTAACAATTTATCTAAAGCTAGGTCATAGAATTTGTAGTTTTTCTGCACTTAAAACAGTAACAAGTACTACTATTTTACTATTTGCTGTTTATAGCATTAGCTAAAACTTTTTTACTGCAGCGTGGCAATAAGTCAAGATTGTAGCCTTTAGGGCGTCCGCTGCGTCGTGGACAAATATGTCGGTTTTGAAGTCTTGTTTTGAGATATCAGTGATCCGTCCCGCGAACGGACGAGTGTGCCCCGTCGGTCGCCAGACGGCCGCGTGCGACGGGCGACCCGTCACCGCAGCGCTGCTCTATAAATTTACATGAAACAATATTTTTTAAAGTATGCTGATTAAGCCAGTACCTACGAGTATTGTACCTATCAATTGTAGCGAAGACTTGAAAGCCGTTGCTTCTACCCAGCAATTAGATAGTATACCTATAAAGACATACTACACTATTACTTTTATCAGTTTATATTGAATTTGTTATTAAAATTTTAGCCATCCATTAATTTACTTTTGGCTCTAGCCATTTACAATCGACGTTAAAGGTTTTTAAGGTTTTCCTCTTTTCAAAATTAAATGCATTATTAAATTAATTCGGTGTCTAATATTTATATGAAACCCTTCCTAGTATTCAACATGTACATCATTATGTCTGAATGAATCCAACGCGAGGCCTCGGTGCTTTGAACTGCCTTATTAATTAAATTTAAATATAGGTCCCTGCCAATTGTTATTGAAGGGGCTAAGCCATTATAGCTCTTATGGTTTCCCCTGAATTAACTTTCGTTGTAACTTGAAGCCAATCTTTATAAGCTGAGGGTTGTCACGAGATCGTTTTTATCTCTGATTTTTTGTAAATATATTTGAATGGGCAAATGACTAAGCTTATGTTAAGCAGAAGAGGAGTTGAGATGCGAATACAGCTCTTGGAGCAAGATTGTGTCTCACTAGCTGTTCTAATTTAGATATAGTGATATGGTACTAGCACTTTACCCGCGTCTTCGTCCGCGTGGATTTGACACATCCCCGATCCGATCCGAAGTCCGAATCCTCCGATCCGATCCGAACTCCCCGATCCGATCCGAACCCCTCGGAGAATCTAGTAAGGCACGAGGACACGCACTAGTGCGTGATGCCGTTCCCTCTAGAAAACCTCCGAAGGTGATTCGTTTCACACGGCTTGAGCAACCCTTTAAGTTTCTCGCCGCCTCCAAAAAAGCCCAGTGAAGCTAAAAATGCCGTCTGAGACAACTCTTTCCAAAAAGAAAAGGATTCGACACATTGTACAAAATATAGCCTATGTATATCCGCAAAGGAATGTAGTATTCTATCAGTTAAACTTCTTGTGCTTTACAAATAAACAAAGAATAAGCTCCGAATAGTTATTCCGTGTTTTGTCTCTTTTACTCTAATTTGAAATGACGTTTACATGACAGGAACAAAACACGGAATAACTATTCCGACCTTATTCTTTGTTTATTTGTAAGGCACCTTTAGTTTTGAAAATTGAACTGGCAGTTCCAGAGATTACCCTCCTCAAACAAACAAACAAAGACACAGACTTTATTACCTCTTCCATTACTAGTTTGATATAGATATAGAAGATATCACCTAGATTTATTTAAGGCACAATAAAGCTAACCAGTAGTTTAGGGTTCCAGGTAAAGTGGTATTTCATCTATGGCCTCGTTCTCGTCCTCCTTGGCCTTACCTTAGGCTTTTATCGTTATTCACCATCAGATGAATTTTCATCTGTGGTTAAATGTAGTCCAAGCCTAACTCCATGTTGTAATAATAAAAAGAAGGATGCAAAACATTATGTACACAATAAGAAACAGATCCTTCTATTATTGCAACGGAATCAAATTGAAATTGATATATTCTGTTTCTCTAGCTATGGCTCCAAAGCCCTCGACAATCTATAAATAAGTGGTAGGATGTGTAAAACTTTGATTTTATATATAAGGTCACATTTTATCAACTGCAAATATTTTGACAAAACATCTAATTATATAAGAGAAATAAGGCCCTAGCATTTTTTTAAAAATCACACTAGTTTTTTTTTTACTTTTACCGACACCAAAATTGTAATATTTTTAAAAGCGGCCTCTCTGTCGGCTCCTTTGAATGAAACTACGGGCACGTGTAAGCGGTGAAGGCATTGCGACCTCTCTGTTTCCGCTCTTTTGAATTGAAACTACCGAAAGTGCTTTATTTTACTTTTTAATCGAAATGTCTTTTGGCGTTTTTCTTGAAAACTAGCGTATAAAAATTTAAGGTTTTTTCATAAAAATAGTTTATATATGTTGTTGAATTTATTCTCAAAATATTTGCAGTTGATAAAATGTGACCTTATATACATTACATGCATTTATCTTAATTTTTTACTGTTTTAGCTTTATTTCGTACTGCATGTTGTTTTCACTAATACTACACTATGTTTAATTGAGCTTTTTTATTGCCAGTCTATATGTATGTAGACTGGATCGTATGGATAATAATAATATCATCTCACAGGCACACTCCGCGGCTTCCTTGTCACTCAATCACGGGTTCGCGGAAGTAAATCTGTAAAAAAGCAACAATATAAATAAAATTTGCTACCAGTTGACAGCCCTAACGCGAAGTACAGCACCGGGGACTCCTTATAAAGTCGTTTAATAGATGCCTTTACCCAAAAACGATTAAGAACGCCCTTCTTTGCATACGAAGTTCGTTAACTTTAATTAATGCCGCGAACACGATTATAACATATTTGTGTTAAGCTCGTAACCGATTAAGATATTGCCTAAGTGAAAATTACACTGGTATCAACAAATGGAAATTGGCTTCGCATGATTTTCTGCAGGTCTATTAACGAAATAGGCGAAGCCAATTACTCTGTATCGGTTTTTTTCTATCTTCTTTTCTAAATAAAGTTCTATGTATCTATGTATATTATTGTTATTAAGGGCCATAACACGCCCAGTGCATCCGAGAGCCCGGAACCAACGGTTTACGTTTTATTTTTTGTTACCAGTTTTTATTTTATTTATTTAGGTCAACACACATTAAAAATATTTAGTTACGTTAAAATTATTCTTAACAAATTTGACATCAGCACCGTTAACCACAGATTACTTAGATATACTACCTGTTACCTATATATCAAATGTTTTTTCTTCTTTTCTTTCTTTCTTCTTCTACATGCCCTCCGAAGCACGAAAGAGGTAATATGTTTTCTAATTTACTACGGCCATCAACATTACATTTTAGAAAATATATGTATTTGTATATGCATGCAAATGTAGATAAAATCTAATATATAAAATTCTCGCGTCACAGTTTTCGTTGCCATACTCCTCCCGTTTCGGAGGCCTATTTCGTTAATAGACCGATTTTGATGAAATTTTTTGTGCTTATCCGGTATCTATGAGAATCGGCCAACATCTACTTTTCATCCCCCTAAATGTTAGGGGTAGTCCACCCCTAAATTTTTTTTTTATTTTTTTATGGCAAAACAACGTTTGCCGGGTCATCCGGTATCTATGAGAATCGGCCAACATCTATTTTTCATCTTCCTAAATGTTAGGGGTAGTCCACCCCTAAATTTTTTTTTTATTTTTTATGGCAAAACGACGTTTGCCGGGTCAGCTAGTAATGTATAAATACCTGATTTGTTATGATGAAAAAGCTCTTCACACGTGCCGCGGTACAGGTGGCGAAGTCAGCTCTCATTGCCGAGGCCATACTCTGAAACAATCAATATCAGACATTTTATTTATCCCACCGTAATCACGGACAAGGTTAGGGGTGACTACCTATTTTGTTTTTTATTTTGTATATAAATTGAAAACACTTGAGGCTCTCGATGGTTTAGTTTTTATAGTTTTGCATGGTATACCTATGTTCAGCGAAACATGTTGGCCACTTGAATATAATGTATTTGATAACAACTCTGTACTCTGTATTCTGTTCTATTGTAGTGTTTAACGCGCCCAGCGTGCGATTGCTATAAGTACTAAGGTTAAGTAAGTTAAGCCGATTATCGGATGGATAACCAAAAATGCATCATCTCAAGCTCTTCCGTGCTTCGGAAGGCACGAAAATCCGTTGGTCCCGGCTGCATTAGCAGTCGTTAACAACCCCAATCCGCACTGGGCCCGCGTGGTGGTTTATGGTCCGTTCTCCCTGTCATCCGTAGGGAAGGCTCGTGCCCCAGCAGTGAGGACATAAAATGAGTTGGTTCTTCGCAAATTTCTCAATAAAATATTTTACCTTAAGTTAGTTTAGAGTACACAAAAATGCAATTGAAATAATATGTAATGTTAATTATTCTACTAAATCATTCGTTCATCAAGCTTGGATGCAGTACGCATGCACCGCCCTCCCGCTCGCAAAAAATATGCACATAAAATCCATTTTTTACCATAATATGCCTAAGCAAGGCGTATTGTCTTAAAGGGTTGTTTTCGTAAGATGGCATTTGTTAGAACCAACCAAGTTGCATTGGGCCAGCGTAGTGGTTTACAGCCCGATACCTCCTTATGCTGTTGACATCGATGATGATGCTGATGATTGGTCCAACCGATCTCGGTCATGGTGACCACTGCGACTCCTTATCGGAACGGCGTTGGTGCGTCTGAAGATGATGATGAATACAACTAAATCTTTTTATAAACTAACTAAAACGGTAACTAAATTAGGGCGCGACAACCCTACCCAGCTTATTCCCCACACGCAACACACAATTCTAACGGAAAATACATTTCAATTCTTTATTGAATCCCTCGCTCCGGCATCCCATAACTTAACTCTCCGGGGCTTATGTCCGCCGTTGGTAGCGTATCGACGCGTCGGACTCTACCGCATTACACTTTATTTATTAAATACAGTCATTTTAGTGGTAAATAAAAAAGCGATTGATAGCTCTAAGGCAAGAAGAGTTTATGTAACTTTGCTTACGTCTTAATGGAAACCTTCTACCTCTGAGGCGTTTCAGCCCATAATGACAACTTTTCTAAATGACACGCGGATGCAAAATGACAATTTCTCACAAAGACGTCTTAGAATGATGGTGGTAGCTACAGCTAGCCAAATTAAATACTAAAAGTAGTCTGTGGCACTGGCTATCTTACCTCTGACTGTCAGTTAGATAGAACTACTACTGACATAGTTATTATGGCTGACTTTGATAAGATGGTTGTAGCTAGCCAGGCGAAATAAAAACAAGCCCTGCCATAAACTAGAACCGAGTACAAATGTACAGTCACGCACGAGAGTGATACATAAATTGCTAATTTGCTGCTATCACCATAGAAAGATAATTGGTTGGAAAGTTCAGATTAATGGTGGTAGCTAAAGCAGACTCGATAAGTGAGCTTACCACCTTACCTACCAGCTTACCACCGCTGTCATCCGTGAAGTTTACAGAGGACAACCATTACTGAGACATAATAGTTAAGATAAAAAATATTAAGAGGGTGCCGCGCGGACGCAAAACTGCGAGTTTATGCATATAGCGAACGAGCGGCGCGTGGCAGTGGTGTGACAACAGCGCACGACATGAATACGCACGCTCACTAATAACTGTACAGAGTAGGCTGGTGATTTAATTGGAGCAATGTTTACTTTCGTAAAATCATAGGCGTTTGGGTAAAAAATAATAAAAGTCTTAATATTTCCATATTCATATTTTTAAATGAATAATTAGACATCAGTGGCCTGCGGAATATCAATACAAATATTTTGATGCCGGATTTATTGTTTCATGTGCTATAGCAAAGTTTCTGAAGAAATAAGTTTTTTTAAGATAAATCATTACTTTTACGTATTGGTCATGCAGTTTCTGGGTATTTTTTCAAAGTCCAATACAACCATGGCCTTGTGAAAGGATCAAGCTAACCTACACTAGTCTTTTAATGTATATTACCTATTCAGCGCATAGCATCAGTGACTTAAAAATACGTAAATTTTCGAAATTCCGCGCGGCACCCTCTTAAATAACAGTAGTAAATAACTTATAGCTGTTCCACTAAATACCTTAGTAAAGTAAAAAGCCTATATAATGTCCCACTGTGCACTGATGTCTAATTTTTCATTTAAAAATATGAATATGGAAAAATTAAGACTTTTATTATTTTTTACCCAAACGCCTATGATTTTACGAAAGTAAACATTGCTCCAATTAAATCACCAGCATACTCTGTACAGTTATTAGTGAGCGTGCGTATTCATGTCGTACGCCCACAGTTTTATGAAATAGTAATACTTACTGTGCGTACGCCCTTTGTCAACAAAGGAGGAAAATCAAATAATGTCATCACTACAATTGAGGGGTAATGGCTTTATCACCACGCCTGCCAAATGCGGGTTGGTAAACACAAACCCGGGCTATGCATCGAAAAATCTGAAACACACTGCCAGATCTGGAAATTGAACCCGGGAAATTCGGGTACCGGACCGACCGCTTCGCCACTTGTCCACTGAGGCGTTCATAAAGAATACAAAGTAATAATAATATAATAATTTCACGGATTGCACTGTGCTACCGAAACTTCAATCAATACACGATTTTAAGAATTTCCTTTATCCGGGCCGCACACGGCGAATGGCCGCCGACCCGGCACAATTTGCGCCGGACACCGGACATGGCAAACATGAGTCGCGCTGATTGCAAACGTCGCGTCGCCGTTAAATACTGGCCAGTAACGTCCGCACCGCAGAAATCATTATCGAGTAATTATAAGAATAAATAAATAAATAAATGTTTCCCACACTCACACCAATTATCTAGCCCCAAGAAAAGCTTCCTTAAGAAACTCGTTATATGGTTAACTGGACAACGGATAAACATACTCAATATACTTAAAATACATTACTTATTATACATAGGAAACACCCAGACACGAAACAATTTAGAAAAACAGGTATTTCTAAATTGATCCGACCGGGGATCGAACCCGGGACCTCAGAGATGGCGACACCATGAAAACCGGTGTGCAAGCCACTCGACCAAGGAGGTCGTCAAGAAAATCTTTAAAACTACAAAAATATAAAAATGTTTATTTCTTCAAATTAAAGATGGTAGTAGTTTAAAAGGTGTTGAAGTCTTCATTCAAACAAATCATTGGGAGAATTCATTCCCTTGGGAGACAAAACAATGTTAGAGTTACAAAAAAAGTTAACAGAAAAATGTTAGAGTTACGGAAAAATAATAAAGCATGAAACGAAAATCGTGTTAATTACAATTTACGCGTGTTTGAGTGTAGTTTGAGTGTAAGGGCTTTGTGTGGTGCATGCACGAAAATGCTCTAGAATTCAATTCGGTCATCTTAAATATCTTAACATCTTAATAACCCCGTGTGGTGCCGGGGTAAAGAATTGCACCACCCCATCTCTTCCCGTGGGTGTCGTAGAAGGCGACTATGGGAGCATTCCAGAGGATGGGCAGCAGCGTCTCTCTGTGATTATTCTCACCTTACTGCGATCGCCAACCCGCCTGCCAAGCGTGGCGATTATGGCAAATTCCCCTCAAAATTAATTATCCTTGAGGGAGGCCTTTGTCCAGCAGTGGACGTCTTTTTGGCTGAGATGATGATGATGATGATATGATGAAATATCTTAACTAATTTATTAAGTTGAAGTTACATCATCATCATCAGCCCCTCTCGACCCACTGCTGGGCATAGGCCTCTCTTTGCTTGTGAAATACAATCAATACTACAATCACTACTTAATTCTAGTGGCATACATACTATCATCAATATAAACAAAAAAATATACCTTTATCTATTTTAGAGATTTGTGTCCTAAGACTTAATAATCTTAGGACATAAATCCCATTATATGTAACGTTTAATAATAATGTGCACTAAATTCACTAAAACCAAATAATGTAACCGGAAATTATAATTTAAAATTATATAATTTACTCTGCTGACGGTTCATACTAACGAACTGATTGCCATACGACAAAATTGGGAACTTCCATAAATGCACACAAAAACCCCTTATAAGTCACATTTGAGCGAATTTGTACGCCCTCTTTTGTTTAATTAATCTTTCGTAAAAAGTTATAATCCGTGCTTTGAAAGACAATGTAAAGTTAACATTAACGGCCTAACGTGCCTTTCACTAATTATGGATTACCATAATTTAACACATTTTTTAGCTCGGCTAATGACTCCTTCCTACCTTATATTAAGTGGAAATGAAGTCCAGACGTGAAGTCAACTGGTGCAGCGTGAAAACAATGCAGCATCAGTGCCCTCACTTTGCCGGCCCACAAGGTGCCTCTTCACGCCTCGTTTGAAGGACCCCATATCATAGGAAGGAGGGAGAACTCGTGCTGGTATGCTATTCCATTTTTTGGAGGTGAGACAAAGAAACGAGTCATCAAATGTCTTTGTGCGCGATGGCATATTTAAGACAGTGAAGTGAAGTTGAAGTGAAGTTTGTTCTTGTAGTAAGTAGTCTTGAAATCCACCAACCCGCATTGGGTCAGCCAGGTGGTGTATTTTCTAATATCCCCATGTACTATTATTTCGTGTGGGCATATTAATCCATGATGTGGGATAGATTTTGAATTGTATGTATTGTCAGTTTATGCATTTAAAACTTATGCCATTTAAGTTTATGTATTTTGAATCATTATATTTTTTGATTTTAGGTATTTTGAACTTATGCATTATAAACTTATATATTTTAATTTTATACATTTTGATACGTACCCGTATAGTTTAACCCGCATTTGGCAGGCGTGGTGATTATGCCAATACCTGTCAATTGAGGCCTTTGCTCGCATTAAACAGTAAACTAGGTTATTTACTTTACTTACTTAACCCAATGACCATAAAAAAGTTCCATAATCATTCGGAAAATAGAAACGCAAATAAAGACGGACAATAAAATTATAATGATCTTATAGACTCCATGAATCAAACTGCGAAGCGGCTTCATAAAATCTCATAAAATAAAAAAGAGAAACAAAAAATGGGAAAACAATAATATCTCTCATAAAAATAATCTTCGTCGCTACAGCCGATCTACAAATAAAAGCGATAACAACATCGTTTTGGCATGAGCGGAGCCACAGTAGGTTGTGTAAAGCAGTATTTAGACATTATATTTAAATTAATAAGCCTTCCCGGTAGCATACCGGTCAGTGCAGCCGCCCGGATTGCGGATGACCCAGGTTCGATTCCTGGCTGGGTCAGGTGGGCGTTTAATTTTTTCACTGTATTTTATAAATTGACTGTCTATAATATCCCGAAAGTAAAAGCCAGTCGGCAGAGTGGGTCTTTCCTTTTGAAGATTTGCCGACTAAAGTTAAGCAAAGTCGAAGCATTGGTAAAAAAATGGTTGCTTCTTTTTTTGGAAAATCAGGACATTACACTACAGTATCGCTTGAAGATCAAAGGACAGTCACTGCAGATTGTCACGTCAACACTTGCTTGCCCAAAGTCTTAGAAAAAGTTCGCGAAAAGCGTCCTCGAAGCAATGTTGTCTTTCACCACGATAACGCATCCTCACATTCCGCTAAGGTAACAAAAGCCTATTTAAAGGCTTCAAATGTGGAACTGATGACGTATCCGCCTTACAGCCCGGACCTCGCACCCTGCGACTTCTTTTTGTTTCCAAAAATTAAAGACAAATTTCGAGGCACGCGTTTTACGAGCCCTGAATCGGCGGTGAATG
Organism: Eudonia mercurella; assembly: GCA_963082485.1. Lineage (NCBI taxonomy): Eukaryota > Metazoa > Arthropoda > Insecta > Lepidoptera > Crambidae > Eudonia > Eudonia mercurella. Next base: position 17,769,855 of record OY720028.1, read on the forward strand.
CGTTCCATGAAGCCATTGAAGAGGTCCCTAAGAAAGACTGGTCCAACTGCTTTGTACAGTGGTTTCAGCGAATGCGCGGGAATATACTTTGAAAAACAATAAATGTATCATTAGTCTTATATCAGAATCCAGAAACTTTCAGTATAACCTAAGTATACGTCCCCGCTGCTGGGGCACGACCTTCCCTATGAGTAGAAAGGTGAACGGGTCATAAACCACCACGGGGGTCCAGTGCGGATTGGTGGTTGTTAACGACCGCTAATGCAACAGGGACGTTCGGCGGAAGCACGGAAGAGCTTGAGATAATACATTTTTGGTCACTGACTGGCCTTTGCGAATATCGCTAAACCTTAGCAAGCGGCCGCGTTAACCACTGCGCCATCGAGTTCCTCAAGGCAAACCACCACCAAGACATTAATAATTATAAGAAAATAAAAAATATAATCTATCCATTTCAGAGCTATGTTCCACAGACATACAAAGTTCACAACGCTTGGCTATATTCACACACAAATAAACATAACTTCAAACAATAATGAATGAAATTAATCTAGAAGCTCTGCATAAAACTCCCCCTTGTGGATCTTTTAGAATGTTGGCTATATTGTATGTCTTTCTCTGAAAATGTTCTATAGAAATGACAACAAGAACTCGTCTAACGTTACGATTCCTTGGATTTTTTAATGACTTTCTTCGTAGAAAGAAGATCAAGAAAACTAAATTCTAATAGAAAACACGCCGTCTAAGTCATACACGCCACGTGTCCAAGTGTATTATATAATTCTCATTTTCTAATATTTTTCTCTTTCCGTAGTAGTAGATGGCATAGTGACATTCATAACAGCAATTTGTAGCCTAAACTGAATAAATTATTTTGAATTTGAATGCAAATAAATTAAAAATTCGCTTGCCGCGTCGCAAGACGTTCTTGTTCTTGACACGATCAAACCATCTACAATCGTGTCTTAGTGACTTGACAGTGTTATTTTATCAGTCCTATTAGCAAAATCATACTACTGACATATTATTGAGACGTTATGGAATTAGCAGACTTGGAGCCTGGACTTTCAGTAGATCTCTTCGACAACGTTCTACTGCTACGCTGCGCACCTACTATGGCCGACGGCGACCCATAATATAAATAATGACAAAAAATGAACAGTCGTAGTGAACAAATAATAATTGGCACCTCTCCAACTCCCAATGAATTCGTATTTAATAGCGTGTATCATGCATGTTGATGCCGTCGGCCGTTAAATAATTACCATTGGTAGTTTATTTGCGAATCGGGGACGGTCATTTGCGTAAATGACCGTTTAATATATGCAAGACTTCCGTATATTTTTGTTGCGTTAATCGAAAAAACGTTGCTGTCCCGTGTATCAACCTGTGTTCGAGATAATCCAAAAAAATTAAAGCCAGTGCGCTGGAATCATTTGTCCAGATGAATTATTATGTTTTCATTATATATTCATGTTTATTTGGTATTTGTAAACTATTAAGTAAATATTCTATTACTATACTGTTCTATATTATTCTAATTATTCTAACTAATTCTAACTCTAACTCATTTATTCTATACTATTCTAACTTATTAAAAGAAATAAAATGAATAGAAAAACCTATTATTTAAAACCGTACAACGAACGCACCGATCAAAATGCTTCCGTTCAAAAAGGGTTATACCAAAATTAATTTTGTCGACGACTTTGCGAAACGCAACTTATCGAGTCGATAGATCTTCATCGCAGCCGTTAATTATAAGGATACCTTACGAATATAATTCGCTCTTTGTATATTTTCTTGTTACATGAATAGCAGGCGGTCGCTACAATGAGAATCTAGAAGCACAATGGGAATCGTTCGTTCGAAAACAATCCAATTATGTTGAAATTGCTCGGTGGAGAGTGACGAGCACCCTCCAACTGACAGCGTAGACCGAAAATGAAGACGGATTGCATCGCGGAGAAACAAGTGGCGGAACTCGAGAAGCAATAAAACAAGAAGAAATAGCGAAGAGCGAATGGAATGTGTTCCCAAGGTTCCTTTCTGTGGGCAAATTGTATTTTTATTCGATTCTTGCACCGCCAACAGAGGCGGTAACGTGATAGTTTTATTGGATGGAATATTTTAGTAACCATTTTTGGAAATACTAGTACAATGCTCTTTTGTACTGTAACTACATCTACTACGCCTCATTCGCAACAATATCCAAATGGCTTAGATAAATAAAAATAAAAACTATTTTAAATTCCCAAATCCGGCTTTGATAAAAACCTTTGCCCAGGAATGGGACAGAATGTAAGCTAATACTTACTTACTGGAACTGTAAACAAGCAAACTTGAAATATAGCACAGATGAGATGTAAATGATATGCCTCCCCCATTCTGGTTCCACAATATACCAGCGACATGTCATATCAATGTCATGGCATTATCTGAGTGGCGACCAAATGGTTGCATAGTGTTATATTAATGTAAATATTCAATTGTCTTATATGCTGAATTAATATTTTTAATTTAATTTAAGTTTTAGATAACTTCGGGGACATTTCGAGTAAAAATAAACACAATATGTTTTGAACCCTAACAATAATTGACTATACAAGAGACGTTGGATGACAACCAACGAATTGTACTGACGAGGAGAAATCCCAACAGGTACAAGTATGAATAAATTAAGAGGCACTTGCATAAGTGCTTTGACAAACTTGAATATAGATTGAGTGTTTGTCTTCAGAGCAAACAAGGATCACAGCGTGAGTACCGCTAATGTTTTTGACAAAATATTAAGCTGCAATTGTGCCGAAATATCGGATACTTTAAATTAATAAACATGCTAAGAATCACGGTAATCCTCATCATCATCATCATAATCAGCCCACATCAGTCCAGTGCTGGACATAAGCTTCTCCTAATGCATGCCACTGAGCCCGATCTTGGGTTATTCTTATCCAACCACTGCCAGCCACGTTGCGTATATCGCTTCACCCGCGCCGGAGGACGTCCTACACTACGTCTGCCGAGTCGCGGTCTCTATTCTAGAACACGTCTACCCCAACGGTTATCGGTCCAGCGGCTAATATGACCAGCCCACTGCCACTTCAGCTTGCTAATTCTTCGAGCTACGTCAGGTATTTGTCCCGTTAATAATTACTTTAATGCAAGTGACCTCATGGTCACTTATCATTAGTTTAAAAAGTTGTAAAGCTGATTAATGTATTGTTTTGTTTCATCATCATCGTTATTCATCCTATTAACGTTGCACTTATACATAAGGAGGATTATGCGGGTCGAAAGCGGGTTGGTGGGTTTTGACAAATGAAAACTCTCGATTTCAACCACGACCAAGGGCCTAACTTGCCTTGCGAAGGTAGGAGGAACAAAAGTATTGTCTTGTTTCATCACCAATATCATCGTCTATAAACGTCCCACTGAAGGACTTTGGCTTTCGCACGTAAACATATAGGAAATCAGGCCAATGAGAGTTATTAGTGGGTTTCAATTGCTATCTTTTAACTACAACCGGGATCAAGGTTTTTACGTGCCGTCCGAAGCGCAATATTTCTAGTTGGTCACCCAATGGCCGACGGGTATTCAAAGTGGGTTGTTCATGGAGAAAAGTCGTGTTTTATTGTAAACAAAAAACTTATCTCTACGTTCAAGTTTTGTAATGCAAAGACAGTCTTGTGGCGGTTCTAAAAGCATATTATAGTTTACGCGAAGTAGACAAATCGATAGGAGCTTTGAATACAACAAATTCGTATAAACTGACTGGAAGTGGCTTCGTCACGAAATAAGAATGCTACAAATGTTGCGTGTGCTTTCGAAATTAGCAACTGCATGACTCTTATTTGATGGATCTTGATAAAAACAACACTCGGATGATAAACTCTTGATATATTAATACATATAAATGTTATAATGTGTGCACACAAAGAAAAGCTACTTTGAATTCAATTAGATGTAGTAAAATTAATTAATTACAGCTCGCATTATGCAATAACATTTTAGCTTACGTAAGCTTAGTAGAAAACTGTACATACTTTGTACAGCAATTAAAATTGGTTGGAAAAATAGTAGGTAGGTACTTAGTAGTAATTAGCCTATTTAATCACCAGGCTTGCTGACAGCGCGTACCAACCTGAGTAATAATTCGACATCCAGCGAAAACACAAATATAATTATTGTTATCGGTTTCATTGGTAGTTTGAGGTCCGCCTGGTTAGCTAGCTACCTCTATCTTATTCATTGGCCTTAATAAAAATGACGGTAGGATTGATTCAGCACTTCAATAATATTTAAAAAAGGGTATTAAATTAAGTTTTAATAATAATAATCTTTCTCTTATTTTTTTAAGTTGTGGCGCAGAACATACCCAGATAGAGGCTATTATTATCATAGGACTCATTCTGAGTCGCTGTGCCAACCAAAGTAAATAAAATTGAATTTTATAAAAACGCTTCTAGATAAGAAAGTTTTGTAAACTTTTCGTTTGTCGAGCTGTGTCGTTTCTAGCATGTGTCAGGTCGGTCGTAGCTCGGGGGCTGTGGTGTCGTGGCGTGAAATTGCGGCGTATTCTCGCAAGGCACCATGACACTTCTTACCCGCTAACTTGAAGTGGCCGCTGCCTTTATTCATTCCACCTTATCCCTCGAGATGTGATGTCTTAAGGAGGATTTACGTATATGTCGAAACTTTTTTTAAAGATAGGTGGGATACTCAATTTAAACTAAGAACCTAAACACAGGAAACTGCATAAATGTATCTTTATAGCCACTTTTCATCTGGACTATTGAACATATTGCAGATATGCAGATGGAGTTGGTATGCTCCCCATTAAACCAAAACTTATCTAATTAACTAATTTATAGAACTTGCCATTATGAGAATAAGACATTCGTAGACTCATATGCTGTGATGAGTAGCGAGTTTGTAATTTTTTTGGAATTTTATAATTTCACTTAAAGGTAAAAGTTAAAAGACATGAAAATTTTATAATTTCACTTAAAGGTAAAAGTTAAAAGACATGAAAAGCGAAATATCAACATACCTACATAAAACATATGTAGATGGAACTGGTATGCTCCCCATATAGGCAAAGTCTGCTGATCCAATTAATACGTTACTGCAGTTTGGACGCTAACGAACGCAACGTGACTCGCTGGTGTAGCCGAAACAAATGTGGCCGATCCATCCAGCGCCTGGTGTGCCAAAATAGACTTCATTTCATATTTATCGAGCTACGAATTTTTGAATAAATAAAATAAATAAAAACCATTTATTTCGGATAACTTGATCCATATCTGTTAGTAGTACAATACATAGAAAGTTGTTAGTAAACTAATTAATTTAAAACTTTATTTATCAGACTCTCCCATAAATGTGAGGAGAACCTCTCAGCTATAGTCATCAGGATGCTATTGGGACTGTCCCGCACTCTACGGATCAGGGATGCCGTCTTTTTGCGTAATATGGCATTAAAGCCGTCAGTGCGATAGTGTGCAAACATCTCCGATGCGCTACAGAAGCGAGGCAGCCCCAACATCATCCTAAAGATATTATTGTATTGGACGCGAAGGGCGTCCAGCGACCTTCTGGTGTGATTGACCCACAAACTTCCCGTGTAGCAACTTTGACAATAAGCTTTAAAAAGCGTTATTTTAACCTGCTCAGTGCACCGGGAGAATCTGCGAGTCAACATATTACCTCTGACCGCTAGCGCCCTCCGTTCCCTCTCAATGTCAACATCATCTTTAAGGTCGTCGGTAAGGTAGTGTCCCAGATATTTAAATTTAGAAACGCGGTTTATGCTCATGCCGTTAAGGGTAATGTTTTGCGAGTTCTCTGGGAATTTACCAGCGGCCTTAAAGACCATGTATTCACATTTCCCAACATTATATTTAAGCCCATGCGCCTCCGCATAGGTTTCACAAACTCTCAGCAGCTTAGCGAGACCACCCACCGTCGGGCTCAGCAGCACCATGTCGTCGGCGTAGCTTATATTATTAATACTAACGCTGTCTATGCTACAACCGACGCGCATGCTGCTGAGCTCGACGATGAGGTCATTGATGTACATATTGAACAGCTTGGGAGACGTCAGCCCACCCTGTCTCACCCCGCTCTCCAACCTATATGCCACCGAAAGCGAATTGGCCCATCTAACAAAATTTGTTTGATTTGCATACCAATATTTAAAAATATTAAGAACTTCCACCGGCACACCCCTGCCCCTCAACTTACCCCAAAGGACATCGTACGACACAAGGTCAAAAGCCTTGGAAAGGTCAAGAAAACAGGCGTATACCGGCGTCCTTCGGTCAGTATAATATTGGACAGTATGCTTAAGACTTACGATTGCGCTTTCCGTAGACAGAGCGGGCCGAAAACCGAACTGAGCGTCGTGTATGTTTAAGAACTTTTCTAGGCAGGAATCAAGCATACTGTCCAAAATCTTAGCCATGGTGGTTGCTAGCGAGATGGGACGGTAGTTCCCCTTGTCTGAGACATCACCCGACCTGTTCTTCACAATAGGCACCACGATAGTTTTCATTAAGTCGTGTGGTAGATACGAGTGACTTATGCACATTGTGAAAAACATGGCCAGCACCCTTGGTAGGTGAACCCCAGCGTGTCTGAAATGCTCAATACTGAGCCCATCATGTCCGGGGGATTTACCACCGCTCATTTTCCTTAGTACAGCTCTTATTTGACTAGCAGTAAAGCAAACAAGGCGTTCACCCTCCTGACATCCGGGGACAGCATCAACAGACTCAGTCGAAGGGCCCAATGGGGAGTGCACTTTAAAGTGTTCCATAAACATATTAGAAATATGCACCGGCTCGCTTTTCCCATCAACGCTCACCGGGCGGCCAGGCTTACCCTCAAGTTCCCTTGTAGACTTCCAAAATTTACAAAAATTTTTCTCCGATCTGTGTTTAGCCAAAATGTTCATTCTAAGTTGAACCTGATTTTTTTGACACCAATTTAGACGACTTTTAAAGATTTTACGCGACTCATACATTTGGTTATAAACAAAACCAGATGCAGGCCGATTAAATTTTACCCACATTTCGAAATTACGCCTGGCCACCCGATGGGCATCACGGACGTGCTCGTTCCAGCCACATAAGTGTCTATTGTTACTACGATTCTTACAGCACCGCCCATTAGATCTCTCAGCCGCGTCACTTAATATATACACAACGTTTTCGTACAATCTGTTCAAGACAAGTTTATGTTGTTCCAATTTGCAAGACCCATGACTGCACTCATACAAATCAGCGGGAAAATCAATATCACGTAATCTATTATTACATAATTCATGGTACATATGGATTTGAGTAGAATCTCTTTTGCCCCATACTACCGAACTACGTTGCTGATCATTTACAGGTAATTTAGGCCTTACAACGTTTAAATCACATTTAACAATTAACGGTAGGTGATCCGATATAAAAACATAAATAACAGAACAGATAACAGAATAAACCTTACAACGTTTAAATCACATTTAACAATTAACGGTAGGTGATCCGATATAAAAACATAAATAACAGAACAAATAACAGAATAAACCCTAAAAAATATTTATGAACATGACTAAAATAAGTCTAAACTTTTGAAGAGAAATTCACGACCATTTTTTAAATATTTGTGTCACACTAATCACACTAATATTATAAATGTGAAAGTGTGTGTGTAGTTGTTGCTTCTTCACGCTGCAACGGATGGATCGATTTGGATGAAATTCGGCATACAGATAGTTTATAACCTGGATTAACACAGAGGATAGTTTTTATCCCGATATTCCCAGAGGAATGAAACTCATAATTTACTACTTTGGTCTTGGATTTGATGTTGGGAATAGTTAAACCTGTTTGGTAGTTTTTTATACTTTTTTATTGAAATTTTGACAGACTTTTGAAACTGTCAAAGCGGTACGAAGTCCGCCGGGTATTGAATAACATTAAAAGTTCTTTAAAACATTAACCATGTTTTTTTTTTATTTTAACGTAAGCATTCATGCTTATTATGCATTGCATTTTATGCATTTTTTCGAAGAAAGTTTTAATAAACACTCAATTGACGGAACAAAATAGTGACGCGATGTCATCATTTCAATTCCAAATCCAAAAAAATGTTTTGACAGTTTGCTAAAAAGTTTCTCTATTGACTAACCAGTCAACTACTTTACATTGAGGTATATTTAATAATAGTTAAGATAAAATGATAATTTTTAGATAAGATGGTGGTAGCTAGCTAGGCGGACAAACAAGCCCTACCACCAACCAAACCGAGTACACAAACATGTACATCGCCCCGCTCTGGCTATCGAACTCGGGACCTTTGGATCTGGGTGCCTAGAGTGAGTTTTGTTTACTATCCGTATACATTCGATTACGTTTACGAAAACGAAAATTAGTATGGCATTAAAGCAGCGCCTCCTGGCGACATACGAGAAGAGTTAACATTTTGCCATACGAATTCTCGTTTTCGTTAACTGATCGAATGACGAATGAATCTCGCACTTGGCACCCAGATACCAGAATAGTCTTAACTAGAATACTAGATTATACGCGTTTGCCGGCTCAGTAGCATAAAAAATGTCGGTTATTATAAAGATATATTGCCTATGTCTATGATAACTATAATAACTAGTTTGAGTTAAGCCCCATTCAAAAACTTTGTATCAAAATTTTTTTTGTTATTTTAACAGAATCCTTTCTCTAAACATAGTAGTCACAATCAACTTAGACGTTACTCAATATTTTGACGGCACGAGATCTTTTACGACTGCCAACATAATAATATGCACATAGTACTTTACCTCACTCATAATACTCATAAATAAATTATGTGATCGTATGTTACAATGTTATCTCCATAAGCTCCGCATAATATACCCTTCGAAGAGACTGTAACGCTTTTAGCCAGTGCCAGTGTGTGGTACAGACGCCTGCAAAACAACCTATCTAAAAATGTCAAACTACTTAATATGTTTTTTTTTAATATATTCATGACCATGGACAATAGTCCTTCAGTCGAAAACTTAATTTATAAACAATATTTCTTTCCTGTTTGATGATGATAGATGATAATAGAAATGAGAAGTGAGAAATGATATACTTACCCCCAACCCCTCGAGTATCTCAGTAAAGATGGTGGGGCTTTACTAAGTCCTCGGGCGGACTTCTTGAGAGAATTTGAAAAGTGACGTTGCATTGTTTTGTTTCATTTGCCAACACTCGTGCACACTCACGAACACTTAACGGTTAATAATCCACCATTATTTCACATTAATATTCGACATACCAAACACAAATTTATGAAAATAAAACAAAACCGCAGACATGACTCTTCACTTTCCCGCCAAGAAGTCCCTTCAATATGTCCAACCATATGGTTGCCATTATACTTAAAGTCTGTTGTGCAGGCGATTGTACTACTGGAGTTTTCTTTCAATGTATTCTGTTTCGAAGCTCGAACAAATCCTTGCGACATACTACTTACATTATCGTACAGAAATGTACAAGGGAACGTAATTATTGTAATATTTTTAAGCAAGCTTGGGAATGGTATTTAAGTTTATGAACATGATTTTAATATGTACGGGACCTCAGTATTAATGTGCTATGGCTCATCTATTGTACCTACCTATGGTGCAGTCTGAAAGTAATAGAGAAGGAGATAAAGGACTAAGGCGTCGATTTTAAATATAAACCCCCATATAACGAACGACTGTTGTATTCAATTTAGGGTATCGATAAATATCACAAAATAAAACAATAAATTTCTACTGATGACCAGCATGCTCACAAACGGGAAAATATCAGCAAACATGAACGCAACGTCCATTTATTAATTTTGTTGATTTCGTATGAATTGTTTCATTAGCCACTTAATTTTACATCCCCATATCGAAATTTATATGTGACATTTTAGTCATAAATACTTATGTTGTAATAATATTGTAACTAGTGGTTGCCCAGTGGTCGAAATTTGACTGTAATTTATATTAAAAGATGTTTACTATTTCGGCTGAAAGGTTTGTAGGTACCAATGGCCATGACAATTTTTTTTAAATATGTGTCTGACATTGACAAATCCAAATTATCCGCATTATTTTATATCCTTTGAAGTTTTTCTGCAACACATACCTATTAAACATATATTTTATCTTTCTGCACTCCGTCTCCTTATGAACTTAACTATGCCAAGTCTTACGGTTCTCTGTGCGCGCAATGTGATTAAAAAGGTTGACAAAGCTTTTTCTTCCAACTGTCTTTTACCAAAAAGTTTTTATGCAGTTTTGTAGCTGGCATATTCAACATTAGGCTCATGTGCTGTTTGTTGTTCTAAATTTTTTGGTCATTCATACATTTTTTTTAGTTATGGACGATACAAACTCATTATGCTAGGTGGCTCGATTTAGGAGTCCGGGAGTATATTATCCGTAAGGGTGCCACTAAGTAGATCAAGATTTGTGTTAAAATACTAGTTAATCTTTCATCATCACTAGCTCATTCTGTTTATTACTCCACTGACGAGCCTTCCCTGTGGATGGATAGGGGGAACGGGCCATAAACCACCACACGAGCTAATACTTCTTCTTCTCATCGAGATAATCCTTACAATTCTGTAATTTCGAAATCATCAGCCTCCTTAGGCTCCGCCTGACAGCTGGCACTTTCTTTACCCTCTGGCAGGCTACTAGCTGCTGGTTGGTTATGGTGGTCCGCGAGGGGGTGCAGGTAGGATTTTTTTCTATGCCCTTTTTCCCCCAGTGAGGGGAGCCGGAGAGTCCTACATAACCATTTGCGTCTTTCCGGGTGCAGCGGTAAGTCTAATCCAATCCGAATATTCGATCCGACCGACCTTAACCCCTTAGGATCTAGTAGGGAACAGAACACGCTCGCTAGATGCCATTCTCATGCCATGCCTAATACATTATCTCCAAAAGAAGGACCTTCCCTATAGAATATCTTTAGTTTCTACTTGCACATTAAAAAATTGAATATTGTTGAACTACTTATACTGAAAGTAATTTGATTCTACTACACATTACTCTTCAAAAGACTTAACGACTAGGTACTTTCCATTAGAGGTACTGGCAGACTAATTTAAAACAAGAGAAGACCATTAAAAGCATTCCTTTCCTATATCGCGAATGCCACTTGCAAATTTATTCCGGACACTCGCTCGCCACTCATCAAATAATAATTGTGGCAACATCTCGCCGCAGTACACCTTATTTTAGACCCTAATGGTGTTAGGATTAGAGTGAAAATTAGTTGCGTATTTTAAGTAATATTTCAATTTGTGTATTATTCTGGTAATTTGCATTGCAGGGTCTCTCTTGTTGCGATAACGGTAGTGTTGTGGCTGGCGCCAAAAGTTCGGTTCTAAATAATTTTATTTTCAGTTTCTATTAAGTTGCTATTGAAAAAATTACAATAAACTGTTACATAGGAATTCGCGGAATTCTATTGAAATAGAATAAAGATAACTAATAAACGATTTCGTCATGGAAAACAAATGTAAGTGTCGCTTGAGTCTTTGAAAGATTTTTAAAAAATAAAAGGAAAAAGAGAAGAAAAAAAAAAGGTGAATGTTGCAAATTGCAAACTGATACAATTTTGAATGTTATTAAATTAAGCATGAACAATTATTTCAATTCAATTTACGGCTTAACATGTGTTAGAGTTCTATTTAATTTTGAATTTATTGTATGTATTATTTTCATTGTTTTCGCGGCTGCATGATTAGCTGTGTGTACACATTTTCTGGATGTCGGTCCTACACTGTTCTAATATAATTGCTATTTTATGCTAATGTTGACTATCATCTGTTGTGTACTCCATAAATAAATAAATGAATAAATAAATAAATTGCAATAAAAAAAATTATTTTTACTTTTTTATACACACAGCGAGTTACATCTTTTTATAGACATATCTATTGTAAAAATCAATTGTTTTATTTTAGGCAATAAACGCTGTAGTTTTTTTGCGTAAGCAGCGTTCCATTCCATCCCATCATCAACGGTCATGTTTGAAACGTATCTTTCTCTCGATACGGATCAAGTGTAAGTGCTGACAGCACTAGCGTGCCCACCTCTTCGGCGTCCCGTGAATACAGAATAATCACGTACTTTCCATTACTCTGTGTGCCGAGAATGCATTTACAGGGCGACAGAAACATTTCGTTAACGCCAACAATGTCGTTTAGAACCGCGCAACTTCACTAAGACGAAAAAAATACGCTAATACAAATACTTTTAATACGTTGTTCAAATTTTAGCCATTCGATGACATTAACGAATACAAATTCTCGTTTTCGTTAACGCGCTAATCGAATGTCGAATAATACTCATTAGGCATACACCCTTCACCCTTCACCCTGGCAAACGACCCCGCCCGATCCTCTACCCCGCCCAATCGTCTATATGATACTACACATTTACAGAATACACTAAACATGCACACTAGTTTAGGTCCAAGACACCGTACTCGTAGAACAAGGGTACGAAGAACCGGTTCACACGCGCTCTATACCAGGTACAGACATGTACCTGGGCGCTTCTCTCCTCCTCCACGGCCCGGTCACCCCTAGCCGAGTTCCGAGCCTTTAGAGGCGCCCTCGGGTGGTTCCGCTCCCCGATCCGATCCGAACCTTTCGGAGAATCTAGTAGGGCACGGGGACGCGCACTAGTGCGCGATGCCGTTCCCTCTAGAAAACCTCCGAAGTTGATTCGTTTCACACGGCTTGAGGAACCCTTTAAGTTTCTCGCCGCCCCCAAACAAACCCGGTGAAGTGGAAGAAGGTGAATTGAAGGTGAAAATTGCGAAACACAATTTCTCGTTGTTTAATACGTGATTAAATGAAGAATAAAACTCGCAGTAGAATTCACTATTTATGTTTCCGATACCATTGGTAAGTATAGGCCATGGTATAGGTCAACGCGATGTTAAACATTTATCCCCTAACACCTTACTGAATCTGATACTCGTGCCTTTGGTCCCGGTGGCTGTCGTAAGATGGCTTTCAACAAACAACTCGGATTGGGCCAGTACATAGAGTGGTGGATTATGGCCCGATCTCTATGTGTAGGTACTAGGTATTGTTGTTGTTGTATTAAATTAAGGCTTGTGCCTAGTGAGACCTTTATAGGCTAATGGAAAATGGTGATGAAACAAAACAAAACTGTATGTACGTACATGCATACAAATTATTACAGATACTCTACGTAGGTACATCCGAAAATAAAAATAAACACTATATTTCAATAGGTATATAGAGTCGGAACGAACCTGAATTTACCAAAGTACTCATAACTAATTGCCTATTATCAATGATTTTTCTGATTAACATTTGCAGTATTGACAGTCTTACGTTTTCTCAGCGCAGCTAAGAGGTTTCAAAAATAATGTTAATATTTGTTATCGCTCAAGCATTTCGCAGTTCATAGCGAAGCTTGAATAAGACGTTTAAAAGTCATGAAACCTGTATCTACAAGCAAGACAGACGTACAAAACAACGAGTGTAGGGCAACCACTTTTCACTTTTATACCAGATTCATTTCGCAAAGAATTAAAATTTAACTTAAACTAAAAATAGAGGTAAAGTAGAAGAAATTAAAATAAGGACACTAGCTAGCTAATTACCCACCATCTTATGAGAATGAAGAATGTAAAAAAGTATCAAAATCATTTATTCAGTTTAGGCTACACGGAGCTCTTATGAATGTGATCATGATCGTGAACCGCTGGTTCTAAAGTTTACACAGGGCGGAAGTCCTTGTACTGAGAACTGCCTTTCTCTTAATTCTCTACAGTAAAAAAAGAAGGTCCTTAGGCGTAACAGAGTAATGTATTGGGACATAAAGAGAAGACCCTTAGCCTAATTACAAGAGGTGGGTGCTACTCGTAAAATATTAAAAGCCTCATTTTATAAAGTGCTATTTTTCTTCTCTTTTTTTTCTTGTCTGGCGGTGGCAATTTAATTAGACACTGGCTCCTATAAAAGATGAACCATATCCTACAATACCAGGATCCATGGTGAGCCGATCAGCTAGTTCGTGCCATTGCGCTTTTAGCTGTATAATATCACGATTTGGATCTTTAGCGGCGTTGCAGCAAAAATAATGTTTATGCGCTCGCGCCCGGGTGAGACATTAAAACGAACAATTACAGTCGAAACTGGGGATATGAACTAAAATAGGCTACCTATCCTAAACATCCAAAAACAACGGCCTCTTCAAATGCTATCTTGTTATGAATGAAATATACATAAGCCTATAAATGGCCCACTGCCAGACCTACTTCCCACTTCCCACTGGAGATCGGGCGAAAGCCCACCACGTTGGCCTATTGCGGCTTGATGGGTAAAAGAGGGGCTCGAAATATTTTAAATTTGTTACAGAACCGATGACCCATTATCGCGAAAGTAGCTAAACTTATTGTATCGGCTGCCTAAGGCAGGCAATGCCGACACAGCAGAGTGGGCAGATTGGGGCGAAATAAGGAGCTGAGGAGGGATGGATGATGAATAATGGGATATATGGGACTTACTTGGCGAGCTAAAGTTGACGGCGTAGCCACGACACGACCGTTGTGGAGATGGAGCTGATGCTGGTAGAAGTCGCTTATTTCGCGTTCACACACACGCGCGCACGCGCACTTCACGAAGGAGTGTACCGGCCGGTAGGCCGGTACACTATTCACGAGTAGTTCTAGAAGGTTCTGGAGCGGAGAGCTGATGGTATAACGCGATGTCACGGGCGGGCCGATCAGTGAGAACTCAATGACCGCTGCACGTCTATGCAGCTAAGTGAAGGTCGCGCGGTCCGTCATCACACTAGCTCCGCCGTCAGCTTGTGCGGCGTATCTTTTATTTGAATGAGTGCACCGTCGCGTTTCTGGCACGAACACTTATTTTTTACTATTACCTACTATTACTAATTGTATAACAATTCCTTCCATCCATCCAACCCTTACCCATAAAACACGAAGGAAATTACAATTTCAATTTCTTACGCTCGCTATGATTTAGCCAGTGTCTATTTTTTGTGAATGCCTCGGTGGCTGAGAGGCAGAGCGATCGGCCAGATACCCGAATGCCCGGGTTCAATTCCCAGGTCGGGTAAAATATATTGGGTTGTATTTAATCGATCACCAAACTAACCTAACCTAACCCACAAAAATACTAAGTTAGCACCTAAAAATACAAAGTTAGCACCTAAACTACTATTTAGATGCTAATTTAGCATTTTAGGTGCTAGCCTACTATTTTTTTGTGGATCAATTTATTATTTCTCAAATATATTTCGGATTTTTTGATGCATAGCCCGGGTTTATGATCACCAACCCGCATTTGGCAAGCGTGGTGATTAAGTCATTACCCATCAATTGTAGCGATGACTTGATTTCAATGATGGAGGCCTTTGCCCAGCAGTGAGACAGTTATATATAGGCAAACAGACTACTACTTTACTTTTAAGTAAAATTTTTTGGGCCGGTAAATTGTTTTTCTTTTGTGTCGGTGATATTATGTCTTAAATTATGAAGAGGCATGTGCTTATGAGCTCAAGCGTTGTTCTGAGACATTTATATCTCTTTTGTTAGAACATAAGCTTTAGTTATTTTCCTGAGAGTCTTACAATGATTTGGTAGTCAAGTTTAGTCAAAAGTTGTATCTACGTCAAAAGTTGCATCGTGCAGATTTTAATGGAGCGTCTGATAAAAACATCAGCCGCAACCGACACAGCGGCTCACGACGACGCGAGCAACGACGCAGCGTGGCGCACGCGTGCGGTTTCAATATCCGCCGGTGTCATCCCGCGATGCAATGTTACGAGCGACATAGACCCGGGCCGGGGCCGCATGCTAAACGCCTTATACCATAACGTAATTTTTTGATATGTAACATCTTTCCGCTCGCTTTCTATATACGCAATTTGTGGGAGTGATTTCGCGAAATAGGACGGAAGTATGTATGTGTAACAGTGTAACAGGAAGTTGAGGAAGCGACCAAGCGCGCGCCATTTTGTTAATTTAAAATCGATGTTATGAACATGATATATTATTATTATGTGACATATTGTGTCATTTGACAAAAGTCATTTTGATATGTCAAACGTCTTCTAATGAGTATTATTTACAGCATTTATTTTATAGTAATAAAATGATGTAATATCTGACCAATTTTTTTTCAAAATTTAATGTTAAAATTGCTTATTACTAAGGTGAGATGTCAAATATTACACATCATATGCGACTACTGTAAGGCTCGCTCGTTTTTTTAATGTTAAGCAAATGATTCTGCTCTGTCTAATGATAAGCAGAAGGAAAGTCCAGACGCAAGGACAGCTAGCAGAACAAGATTCTGGCTCACTTACTGTCCTCACCTTGCCTTCCCTTGTCCTCATCTTATCTCTAGCAGCCGGAACACAACATATTTAGATAAAATGGTGGTGGTGGTGATAAGCCAGGCGGATAAATAAGCCCTATCTCCAACCACACCTAGTACACAAACATATACCCACCGCTGGGAATCTAACCCGGGACCTCTGGGACTCGGTGGTTTTAACCACTAGACCACCGAGGCGGTTAATACCGGACAAGCAAGGCCCGGTATCCGTAGATCCTGGGTTCAATTCTCAGTTCAGACAAAGTGTGTTTCGAGTTTTTTAATGCATAGTTCTAAGTAGAGATGCGCCGAAAATTCGATAATTATTCGGTATGTTCGGCGTATTTTTCCGTGTTCGTATTCGGCCGAATATTCGGTTCAATTGCCGAATAATTACCGAATATAAAAGTTGTACAATTTTAAGACCTAAGGCTTGTAAAACGACTATAATTACCATAGTTTATTCATTCATTATTTATTATCAATGAATCGATAAAAAAATACTTTTTTATTTTTAAGTGCTAATTGCTGACACGGTGCGGCGCGAACCTGTACAAACGTGTTTAGCTAGGCAAAGCGTGCTTAAATGAACCGAATTATTCGGCCGAATATTCGGTTCTTTTTATTGTAAACCGAACATTCGGCTGAATATTCGTATTCGGCCAAATTAATATTCGGTCCATGTCTAGTTCTGAAGGCCTGTTGCGAGTGCGGGTTATTTTTGTAATATCAATTTGTATAGTTTTAACTCTTCTCGTTTATCGCCAGAAGGCGCTGCTAAAATGCCATAAATACTAATTTTCGTTTTCGTAAACGTAATCGAATGAGTACAGATAGCAAACAAAAGTCACACTAGGCACTCGGGTTTGTGTAAGTGCATGATGATTAATGAATAATGGCAATGCAGAGGACAGGCTATTCTTTTTTTACATATCCTATATGCTTTTCCACTGCTGAACAAAGGCCTCCTCAAGTACTTCCACTATTTGTCTTTCCCGAGCCACCACCACCACCACCTTTTTCTGTGCCGACCTCGACTACGTCGTCATATCACTTCTACTGCCTCGATGACCCGAATCCCCCGCCTTTCCAAGATTTCGCTACTTCCGTTCACTCGCCACTATGTACCGTCGCCTGCACATCAACCTATCAAAAACTGTCAAATTTCTTCAATACATTTTCAACCATATTCCTAAGATATAAAGTTTAAAGCCTATTGAGGAAATTTGACAGTTGCCATGTCTAGTGTGTCACGCACGCGCATTCGTTTGTCTTTACTGATTCCGTCATTTTGTTTTACCATTGTTTAAAATTTGGGTGTTCGGATTATCAAAGCTTTGCTCTCTTTATTGTAAATAAGTGGGACCTCATCCCTTGGTGTGCGCGTTGCACAGTGAGACGTCGTCGTGGGTGGGCGAGTGGCGCATCGGGGCCGCGCCGCCGGAACCGTCCGGTAAGCTTGGAACACGCAAACGCTACAACGCGACGCCACACTGCTGTCAACTGTCTTGCTGCTACGCTACGGCTACATTGGAATCTTGGAGCATTAACAATGTCTTTAGAATTTTAAATGCACCAGTAATTTCTGATCGCTTATGGTAATAGCTTCGTAACTAATTTTCCGGAACACTTTCGATAATGCGCCTTTTTTTCATTTAGATGTGTAACATCTTTCCGCTCGCTTTCTATACAATTTATGGAAGTGATTTTGTGAAATGGGACGGAAGTATGTGTAACAGTGTAACAGGAAGTCGGGCGCCATTTTGTAAATTTAAAATCGATATGAACATGACATATTATTATTATATGTGACATATTGTGTTATTTGACTATCAAAGGTCATTTTGATATGTCAAATGTCTTCTAATGAGAATTTACTGCATTTATTTTATAGTTATAAAATGATGTAGGTAATACCTGACCCCTTTTTTTTAATGTTATACATCATATGCAACTGTAGGGAAGCCTGGTGGAACATCACGTCGGGGTCACCACTGTGGGGAAGCCTGGTGGTAGGTTGGTTGGAATGCCACATTGAGGAAGGGCAAAGGGAAGATCTTCCTCCGAGCTGGGTGGTATAGCTCGGGGACCGAGGTCCGACGGATGTTTTTTTTTTTTTTTTTTTTTTTTGTTGACCCAGGGGAAAAATCTGCACACAGATTCCAGTGGATCTGGGGCTGGCCTTCTCCTCTCACAAGGAGGAAGACCGACCCAGTAAACGACCCCTGGGGTTTGCCTTTGGTCTTGCGGACCGCGAAGGCTATCTGAACGCACGCCTCCCTGGCGTGGCCTAGGAGGCGCGGTAAATTATCAATGGCGTTACTCATAAGGAGTAACTAACCGGACTGCCTGCAGTGAAGCTGCTTATGTCGGCTGACTTAACTATCGGACGCGGCGGTTTGGCTGCAGTAAAGCTGCCTATGTCGAAATGACTTAACTACCGGACGGACTAGCTGCAGTGAAGCTGCCTATGTCGAAGTGACTTAACTAACTGACTGCGTCGTGGGCTTCAAACGAGAGAGTAAAGCTTCTGATCAATCCCGCGATTGGATTGATCCGAGCGGCTTCATAATGAGAGTGCACGGGCGTGACTTGAGATAGCGAAACGGATAGAGAAGACGGAAAAACATGAGAATAGAGCGTGCTACATAGCTAAGCTACGTACTAACCGGCCGTCGGATCGTCGTCGGTTCAAGGCCACGCACTCACAAATGACTGTGCGATGCGCAATGATCCACGAAAGCAAGTGCGCGCCGAACGTTCGAACAATCAAACACGGCGGGACTAGTTACTTTATGAGTCGGTTAGACCGCGACAGCGAGTGCTGACAACGGTGAAAGCACTAATAGAAAAAGTAGGTACGCGGCGAGCGCGCTAGGATAAC
>OY720028.1:17789351-17915155 GCA_963082485.1 Eudonia mercurella
AAGATAAATCATTACTTTTACGTATTGGTCATGCAGTTTCTGGGTATTTTTTCAAAGTCCAATACAACCATGGCCTTGTGAAAGGATCAAGCTAACCTACACTAGTCTTTTAATGTATATTACCTATTCAGCGCATAGCATCAGTGACTTAAAAATACGTAAATTTTCGAAATTCCGCGCGGCACCCTCTTAAATAACAGTAGTAAATAACTTATAGCTGTTCCACTAAATACCTTAGTAAAGTAAAAAGCCTATATAATGTCCCACTGTGCACTGATGTCTAATTTTTCATTTAAAAATATGAATATGGAAAAATTAAGACTTTTATTATTTTTTACCCAAACGCCTATGATTTTACGAAAGTAAACATTGCTCCAATTAAATCACCAGCATACTCTGTACAGTTATTAGTGAGCGTGCGTATTCATGTCGTACGCCCACAGTTTTATGAAATAGTAATACTTACTGTGCGTACGCCCTTTGTCAACAAAGGAGGAAAATCAAATAATGTCATCACTACAATTGAGGGGTAATGGCTTTATCACCACGCCTGCCAAATGCGGGTTGGTAAACACAAACCCGGGCTATGCATCGAAAAATCTGAAACACACTGCCAGATCTGGAAATTGAACCCGGGAAATTCGGGTACCGGACCGACCGCTTCGCCACTTGTCCACTGAGGCGTTCATAAAGAATACAAAGTAATAATAATATAATAATTTCACGGATTGCACTGTGCTACCGAAACTTCAATCAATACACGATTTTAAGAATTTCCTTTATCCGGGCCGCACACGGCGAATGGCCGCCGACCCGGCACAATTTGCGCCGGACACCGGACATGGCAAACATGAGTCGCGCTGATTGCAAACGTCGCGTCGCCGTTAAATACTGGCCAGTAACGTCCGCACCGCAGAAATCATTATCGAGTAATTATAAGAATAAATAAATAAATAAATGTTTCCCACACTCACACCAATTATCTAGCCCCAAGAAAAGCTTCCTTAAGAAACTCGTTATATGGTTAACTGGACAACGGATAAACATACTCAATATACTTAAAATACATTACTTATTATACATAGGAAACACCCAGACACGAAACAATTTAGAAAAACAGGTATTTCTAAATTGATCCGACCGGGGATCGAACCCGGGACCTCAGAGATGGCGACACCATGAAAACCGGTGTGCAAGCCACTCGACCAAGGAGGTCGTCAAGAAAATCTTTAAAACTACAAAAATATAAAAATGTTTATTTCTTCAAATTAAAGATGGTAGTAGTTTAAAAGGTGTTGAAGTCTTCATTCAAACAAATCATTGGGAGAATTCATTCCCTTGGGAGACAAAACAATGTTAGAGTTACAAAAAAAGTTAACAGAAAAATGTTAGAGTTACGGAAAAATAATAAAGCATGAAACGAAAATCGTGTTAATTACAATTTACGCGTGTTTGAGTGTAGTTTGAGTGTAAGGGCTTTGTGTGGTGCATGCACGAAAATGCTCTAGAATTCAATTCGGTCATCTTAAATATCTTAACATCTTAATAACCCCGTGTGGTGCCGGGGTAAAGAATTGCACCACCCCATCTCTTCCCGTGGGTGTCGTAGAAGGCGACTATGGGAGCATTCCAGAGGATGGGCAGCAGCGTCTCTCTGTGATTATTCTCACCTTACTGCGATCGCCAACCCGCCTGCCAAGCGTGGCGATTATGGCAAATTCCCCTCAAAATTAATTATCCTTGAGGGAGGCCTTTGTCCAGCAGTGGACGTCTTTTTGGCTGAGATGATGATGATGATGATATGATGAAATATCTTAACTAATTTATTAAGTTGAAGTTACATCATCATCATCAGCCCCTCTCGACCCACTGCTGGGCATAGGCCTCTCTTTGCTTGTGAAATACAATCAATACTACAATCACTACTTAATTCTAGTGGCATACATACTATCATCAATATAAACAAAAAAATATACCTTTATCTATTTTAGAGATTTGTGTCCTAAGACTTAATAATCTTAGGACATAAATCCCATTATATGTAACGTTTAATAATAATGTGCACTAAATTCACTAAAACCAAATAATGTAACCGGAAATTATAATTTAAAATTATATAATTTACTCTGCTGACGGTTCATACTAACGAACTGATTGCCATACGACAAAATTGGGAACTTCCATAAATGCACACAAAAACCCCTTATAAGTCACATTTGAGCGAATTTGTACGCCCTCTTTTGTTTAATTAATCTTTCGTAAAAAGTTATAATCCGTGCTTTGAAAGACAATGTAAAGTTAACATTAACGGCCTAACGTGCCTTTCACTAATTATGGATTACCATAATTTAACACATTTTTTAGCTCGGCTAATGACTCCTTCCTACCTTATATTAAGTGGAAATGAAGTCCAGACGTGAAGTCAACTGGTGCAGCGTGAAAACAATGCAGCATCAGTGCCCTCACTTTGCCGGCCCACAAGGTGCCTCTTCACGCCTCGTTTGAAGGACCCCATATCATAGGAAGGAGGGAGAACTCGTGCTGGTATGCTATTCCATTTTTTGGAGGTGAGACAAAGAAACGAGTCATCAAATGTCTTTGTGCGCGATGGCATATTTAAGACAGTGAAGTGAAGTTGAAGTGAAGTTTGTTCTTGTAGTAAGTAGTCTTGAAATCCACCAACCCGCATTGGGTCAGCCAGGTGGTGTATTTTCTAATATCCCCATGTACTATTATTTCGTGTGGGCATATTAATCCATGATGTGGGATAGATTTTGAATTGTATGTATTGTCAGTTTATGCATTTAAAACTTATGCCATTTAAGTTTATGTATTTTGAATCATTATATTTTTTGATTTTAGGTATTTTGAACTTATGCATTATAAACTTATATATTTTAATTTTATACATTTTGATACGTACCCGTATAGTTTAACCCGCATTTGGCAGGCGTGGTGATTATGCCAATACCTGTCAATTGAGGCCTTTGCTCGCATTAAACAGTAAACTAGGTTATTTACTTTACTTACTTAACCCAATGACCATAAAAAAGTTCCATAATCATTCGGAAAATAGAAACGCAAATAAAGACGGACAATAAAATTATAATGATCTTATAGACTCCATGAATCAAACTGCGAAGCGGCTTCATAAAATCTCATAAAATAAAAAAGAGAAACAAAAAATGGGAAAACAATAATATCTCTCATAAAAATAATCTTCGTCGCTACAGCCGATCTACAAATAAAAGCGATAACAACATCGTTTTGGCATGAGCGGAGCCACAGTAGGTTGTGTAAAGCAGTATTTAGACATTATATTTAAATTAATAAGCCTTCCCGGTAGCATACCGGTCAGTGCAGCCGCCCGGATTGCGGATGACCCAGGTTCGATTCCTGGCTGGGTCAGGTGGGCGTTTAATTTTTTCACTGTATTTTATAAATTGACTGTCTATAATATCCCGAAAGTAAAAGCCAGTCGGCAGAGTGGGTCTTTCCTTTTGAAGATTTGCCGACTAAAGTTAAGCAAAGTCGAAGCATTGGTAAAAAAATGGTTGCTTCTTTTTTTGGAAAATCAGGACATTACACTACAGTATCGCTTGAAGATCAAAGGACAGTCACTGCAGATTGTCACGTCAACACTTGCTTGCCCAAAGTCTTAGAAAAAGTTCGCGAAAAGCGTCCTCGAAGCAATGTTGTCTTTCACCACGATAACGCATCCTCACATTCCGCTAAGGTAACAAAAGCCTATTTAAAGGCTTCAAATGTGGAACTGATGACGTATCCGCCTTACAGCCCGGACCTCGCACCCTGCGACTTCTTTTTGTTTCCAAAAATTAAAGACAAATTTCGAGGCACGCGTTTTACGAGCCCTGAATCGGCGGTGAATGCGTTCCATGAAGCCATTGAAGAGGTCCCTAAGAAAGACTGGTCCAACTGCTTTGTACAGTGGTTTCAGCGAATGCGCGGGAATATACTTTGAAAAACAATAAATGTATCATTAGTCTTATATCAGAATCCAGAAACTTTCAGTATAACCTAAGTATACGTCCCCGCTGCTGGGGCACGACCTTCCCTATGAGTAGAAAGGTGAACGGGTCATAAACCACCACGGGGGTCCAGTGCGGATTGGTGGTTGTTAACGACCGCTAATGCAACAGGGACGTTCGGCGGAAGCACGGAAGAGCTTGAGATAATACATTTTTGGTCACTGACTGGCCTTTGCGAATATCGCTAAACCTTAGCAAGCGGCCGCGTTAACCACTGCGCCATCGAGTTCCTCAAGGCAAACCACCACCAAGACATTAATAATTATAAGAAAATAAAAAATATAATCTATCCATTTCAGAGCTATGTTCCACAGACATACAAAGTTCACAACGCTTGGCTATATTCACACACAAATAAACATAACTTCAAACAATAATGAATGAAATTAATCTAGAAGCTCTGCATAAAACTCCCCCTTGTGGATCTTTTAGAATGTTGGCTATATTGTATGTCTTTCTCTGAAAATGTTCTATAGAAATGACAACAAGAACTCGTCTAACGTTACGATTCCTTGGATTTTTTAATGACTTTCTTCGTAGAAAGAAGATCAAGAAAACTAAATTCTAATAGAAAACACGCCGTCTAAGTCATACACGCCACGTGTCCAAGTGTATTATATAATTCTCATTTTCTAATATTTTTCTCTTTCCGTAGTAGTAGATGGCATAGTGACATTCATAACAGCAATTTGTAGCCTAAACTGAATAAATTATTTTGAATTTGAATGCAAATAAATTAAAAATTCGCTTGCCGCGTCGCAAGACGTTCTTGTTCTTGACACGATCAAACCATCTACAATCGTGTCTTAGTGACTTGACAGTGTTATTTTATCAGTCCTATTAGCAAAATCATACTACTGACATATTATTGAGACGTTATGGAATTAGCAGACTTGGAGCCTGGACTTTCAGTAGATCTCTTCGACAACGTTCTACTGCTACGCTGCGCACCTACTATGGCCGACGGCGACCCATAATATAAATAATGACAAAAAATGAACAGTCGTAGTGAACAAATAATAATTGGCACCTCTCCAACTCCCAATGAATTCGTATTTAATAGCGTGTATCATGCATGTTGATGCCGTCGGCCGTTAAATAATTACCATTGGTAGTTTATTTGCGAATCGGGGACGGTCATTTGCGTAAATGACCGTTTAATATATGCAAGACTTCCGTATATTTTTGTTGCGTTAATCGAAAAAACGTTGCTGTCCCGTGTATCAACCTGTGTTCGAGATAATCCAAAAAAATTAAAGCCAGTGCGCTGGAATCATTTGTCCAGATGAATTATTATGTTTTCATTATATATTCATGTTTATTTGGTATTTGTAAACTATTAAGTAAATATTCTATTACTATACTGTTCTATATTATTCTAATTATTCTAACTAATTCTAACTCTAACTCATTTATTCTATACTATTCTAACTTATTAAAAGAAATAAAATGAATAGAAAAACCTATTATTTAAAACCGTACAACGAACGCACCGATCAAAATGCTTCCGTTCAAAAAGGGTTATACCAAAATTAATTTTGTCGACGACTTTGCGAAACGCAACTTATCGAGTCGATAGATCTTCATCGCAGCCGTTAATTATAAGGATACCTTACGAATATAATTCGCTCTTTGTATATTTTCTTGTTACATGAATAGCAGGCGGTCGCTACAATGAGAATCTAGAAGCACAATGGGAATCGTTCGTTCGAAAACAATCCAATTATGTTGAAATTGCTCGGTGGAGAGTGACGAGCACCCTCCAACTGACAGCGTAGACCGAAAATGAAGACGGATTGCATCGCGGAGAAACAAGTGGCGGAACTCGAGAAGCAATAAAACAAGAAGAAATAGCGAAGAGCGAATGGAATGTGTTCCCAAGGTTCCTTTCTGTGGGCAAATTGTATTTTTATTCGATTCTTGCACCGCCAACAGAGGCGGTAACGTGATAGTTTTATTGGATGGAATATTTTAGTAACCATTTTTGGAAATACTAGTACAATGCTCTTTTGTACTGTAACTACATCTACTACGCCTCATTCGCAACAATATCCAAATGGCTTAGATAAATAAAAATAAAAACTATTTTAAATTCCCAAATCCGGCTTTGATAAAAACCTTTGCCCAGGAATGGGACAGAATGTAAGCTAATACTTACTTACTGGAACTGTAAACAAGCAAACTTGAAATATAGCACAGATGAGATGTAAATGATATGCCTCCCCCATTCTGGTTCCACAATATACCAGCGACATGTCATATCAATGTCATGGCATTATCTGAGTGGCGACCAAATGGTTGCATAGTGTTATATTAATGTAAATATTCAATTGTCTTATATGCTGAATTAATATTTTTAATTTAATTTAAGTTTTAGATAACTTCGGGGACATTTCGAGTAAAAATAAACACAATATGTTTTGAACCCTAACAATAATTGACTATACAAGAGACGTTGGATGACAACCAACGAATTGTACTGACGAGGAGAAATCCCAACAGGTACAAGTATGAATAAATTAAGAGGCACTTGCATAAGTGCTTTGACAAACTTGAATATAGATTGAGTGTTTGTCTTCAGAGCAAACAAGGATCACAGCGTGAGTACCGCTAATGTTTTTGACAAAATATTAAGCTGCAATTGTGCCGAAATATCGGATACTTTAAATTAATAAACATGCTAAGAATCACGGTAATCCTCATCATCATCATCATAATCAGCCCACATCAGTCCAGTGCTGGACATAAGCTTCTCCTAATGCATGCCACTGAGCCCGATCTTGGGTTATTCTTATCCAACCACTGCCAGCCACGTTGCGTATATCGCTTCACCCGCGCCGGAGGACGTCCTACACTACGTCTGCCGAGTCGCGGTCTCTATTCTAGAACACGTCTACCCCAACGGTTATCGGTCCAGCGGCTAATATGACCAGCCCACTGCCACTTCAGCTTGCTAATTCTTCGAGCTACGTCAGGTATTTGTCCCGTTAATAATTACTTTAATGCAAGTGACCTCATGGTCACTTATCATTAGTTTAAAAAGTTGTAAAGCTGATTAATGTATTGTTTTGTTTCATCATCATCGTTATTCATCCTATTAACGTTGCACTTATACATAAGGAGGATTATGCGGGTCGAAAGCGGGTTGGTGGGTTTTGACAAATGAAAACTCTCGATTTCAACCACGACCAAGGGCCTAACTTGCCTTGCGAAGGTAGGAGGAACAAAAGTATTGTCTTGTTTCATCACCAATATCATCGTCTATAAACGTCCCACTGAAGGACTTTGGCTTTCGCACGTAAACATATAGGAAATCAGGCCAATGAGAGTTATTAGTGGGTTTCAATTGCTATCTTTTAACTACAACCGGGATCAAGGTTTTTACGTGCCGTCCGAAGCGCAATATTTCTAGTTGGTCACCCAATGGCCGACGGGTATTCAAAGTGGGTTGTTCATGGAGAAAAGTCGTGTTTTATTGTAAACAAAAAACTTATCTCTACGTTCAAGTTTTGTAATGCAAAGACAGTCTTGTGGCGGTTCTAAAAGCATATTATAGTTTACGCGAAGTAGACAAATCGATAGGAGCTTTGAATACAACAAATTCGTATAAACTGACTGGAAGTGGCTTCGTCACGAAATAAGAATGCTACAAATGTTGCGTGTGCTTTCGAAATTAGCAACTGCATGACTCTTATTTGATGGATCTTGATAAAAACAACACTCGGATGATAAACTCTTGATATATTAATACATATAAATGTTATAATGTGTGCACACAAAGAAAAGCTACTTTGAATTCAATTAGATGTAGTAAAATTAATTAATTACAGCTCGCATTATGCAATAACATTTTAGCTTACGTAAGCTTAGTAGAAAACTGTACATACTTTGTACAGCAATTAAAATTGGTTGGAAAAATAGTAGGTAGGTACTTAGTAGTAATTAGCCTATTTAATCACCAGGCTTGCTGACAGCGCGTACCAACCTGAGTAATAATTCGACATCCAGCGAAAACACAAATATAATTATTGTTATCGGTTTCATTGGTAGTTTGAGGTCCGCCTGGTTAGCTAGCTACCTCTATCTTATTCATTGGCCTTAATAAAAATGACGGTAGGATTGATTCAGCACTTCAATAATATTTAAAAAAGGGTATTAAATTAAGTTTTAATAATAATAATCTTTCTCTTATTTTTTTAAGTTGTGGCGCAGAACATACCCAGATAGAGGCTATTATTATCATAGGACTCATTCTGAGTCGCTGTGCCAACCAAAGTAAATAAAATTGAATTTTATAAAAACGCTTCTAGATAAGAAAGTTTTGTAAACTTTTCGTTTGTCGAGCTGTGTCGTTTCTAGCATGTGTCAGGTCGGTCGTAGCTCGGGGGCTGTGGTGTCGTGGCGTGAAATTGCGGCGTATTCTCGCAAGGCACCATGACACTTCTTACCCGCTAACTTGAAGTGGCCGCTGCCTTTATTCATTCCACCTTATCCCTCGAGATGTGATGTCTTAAGGAGGATTTACGTATATGTCGAAACTTTTTTTAAAGATAGGTGGGATACTCAATTTAAACTAAGAACCTAAACACAGGAAACTGCATAAATGTATCTTTATAGCCACTTTTCATCTGGACTATTGAACATATTGCAGATATGCAGATGGAGTTGGTATGCTCCCCATTAAACCAAAACTTATCTAATTAACTAATTTATAGAACTTGCCATTATGAGAATAAGACATTCGTAGACTCATATGCTGTGATGAGTAGCGAGTTTGTAATTTTTTTGGAATTTTATAATTTCACTTAAAGGTAAAAGTTAAAAGACATGAAAATTTTATAATTTCACTTAAAGGTAAAAGTTAAAAGACATGAAAAGCGAAATATCAACATACCTACATAAAACATATGTAGATGGAACTGGTATGCTCCCCATATAGGCAAAGTCTGCTGATCCAATTAATACGTTACTGCAGTTTGGACGCTAACGAACGCAACGTGACTCGCTGGTGTAGCCGAAACAAATGTGGCCGATCCATCCAGCGCCTGGTGTGCCAAAATAGACTTCATTTCATATTTATCGAGCTACGAATTTTTGAATAAATAAAATAAATAAAAACCATTTATTTCGGATAACTTGATCCATATCTGTTAGTAGTACAATACATAGAAAGTTGTTAGTAAACTAATTAATTTAAAACTTTATTTATCAGACTCTCCCATAAATGTGAGGAGAACCTCTCAGCTATAGTCATCAGGATGCTATTGGGACTGTCCCGCACTCTACGGATCAGGGATGCCGTCTTTTTGCGTAATATGGCATTAAAGCCGTCAGTGCGATAGTGTGCAAACATCTCCGATGCGCTACAGAAGCGAGGCAGCCCCAACATCATCCTAAAGATATTATTGTATTGGACGCGAAGGGCGTCCAGCGACCTTCTGGTGTGATTGACCCACAAACTTCCCGTGTAGCAACTTTGACAATAAGCTTTAAAAAGCGTTATTTTAACCTGCTCAGTGCACCGGGAGAATCTGCGAGTCAACATATTACCTCTGACCGCTAGCGCCCTCCGTTCCCTCTCAATGTCAACATCATCTTTAAGGTCGTCGGTAAGGTAGTGTCCCAGATATTTAAATTTAGAAACGCGGTTTATGCTCATGCCGTTAAGGGTAATGTTTTGCGAGTTCTCTGGGAATTTACCAGCGGCCTTAAAGACCATGTATTCACATTTCCCAACATTATATTTAAGCCCATGCGCCTCCGCATAGGTTTCACAAACTCTCAGCAGCTTAGCGAGACCACCCACCGTCGGGCTCAGCAGCACCATGTCGTCGGCGTAGCTTATATTATTAATACTAACGCTGTCTATGCTACAACCGACGCGCATGCTGCTGAGCTCGACGATGAGGTCATTGATGTACATATTGAACAGCTTGGGAGACGTCAGCCCACCCTGTCTCACCCCGCTCTCCAACCTATATGCCACCGAAAGCGAATTGGCCCATCTAACAAAATTTGTTTGATTTGCATACCAATATTTAAAAATATTAAGAACTTCCACCGGCACACCCCTGCCCCTCAACTTACCCCAAAGGACATCGTACGACACAAGGTCAAAAGCCTTGGAAAGGTCAAGAAAACAGGCGTATACCGGCGTCCTTCGGTCAGTATAATATTGGACAGTATGCTTAAGACTTACGATTGCGCTTTCCGTAGACAGAGCGGGCCGAAAACCGAACTGAGCGTCGTGTATGTTTAAGAACTTTTCTAGGCAGGAATCAAGCATACTGTCCAAAATCTTAGCCATGGTGGTTGCTAGCGAGATGGGACGGTAGTTCCCCTTGTCTGAGACATCACCCGACCTGTTCTTCACAATAGGCACCACGATAGTTTTCATTAAGTCGTGTGGTAGATACGAGTGACTTATGCACATTGTGAAAAACATGGCCAGCACCCTTGGTAGGTGAACCCCAGCGTGTCTGAAATGCTCAATACTGAGCCCATCATGTCCGGGGGATTTACCACCGCTCATTTTCCTTAGTACAGCTCTTATTTGACTAGCAGTAAAGCAAACAAGGCGTTCACCCTCCTGACATCCGGGGACAGCATCAACAGACTCAGTCGAAGGGCCCAATGGGGAGTGCACTTTAAAGTGTTCCATAAACATATTAGAAATATGCACCGGCTCGCTTTTCCCATCAACGCTCACCGGGCGGCCAGGCTTACCCTCAAGTTCCCTTGTAGACTTCCAAAATTTACAAAAATTTTTCTCCGATCTGTGTTTAGCCAAAATGTTCATTCTAAGTTGAACCTGATTTTTTTGACACCAATTTAGACGACTTTTAAAGATTTTACGCGACTCATACATTTGGTTATAAACAAAACCAGATGCAGGCCGATTAAATTTTACCCACATTTCGAAATTACGCCTGGCCACCCGATGGGCATCACGGACGTGCTCGTTCCAGCCACATAAGTGTCTATTGTTACTACGATTCTTACAGCACCGCCCATTAGATCTCTCAGCCGCGTCACTTAATATATACACAACGTTTTCGTACAATCTGTTCAAGACAAGTTTATGTTGTTCCAATTTGCAAGACCCATGACTGCACTCATACAAATCAGCGGGAAAATCAATATCACGTAATCTATTATTACATAATTCATGGTACATATGGATTTGAGTAGAATCTCTTTTGCCCCATACTACCGAACTACGTTGCTGATCATTTACAGGTAATTTAGGCCTTACAACGTTTAAATCACATTTAACAATTAACGGTAGGTGATCCGATATAAAAACATCCTCAATAACAGAACAGATAACAGAATAAACCTTACAACGTTTAAATCACATTTAACAATTAACGGTAGGTGATCCGATATAAAAACATAAATAACAGAACAAATAACAGAATAAACCCTAAAAAATATTTATGAACATGACTAAAATAAGTCTAAACTTTTGAAGAGAAATTCACGACCATTTTTTAAATATTTGTGTCACACTAATCACACTAATATTATAAATGTGAAAGTGTGTGTGTAGTTGTTGCTTCTTCACGCTGCAACGGATGGATCGATTTGGATGAAATTCGGCATACAGATAGTTTATAACCTGGATTAACACAGAGGATAGTTTTTATCCCGATATTCCCAGAGGAATGAAACTCATAATTTACTACTTTGGTCTTGGATTTGATGTTGGGAATAGTTAAACCTGTTTGGTAGTTTTTTATACTTTTTTATTGAAATTTTGACAGACTTTTGAAACTGTCAAAGCGGTACGAAGTCCGCCGGGTATTGAATAACAT
Source organism: Eudonia mercurella (assembly GCA_963082485.1). NCBI lineage: Eukaryota > Metazoa > Arthropoda > Insecta > Lepidoptera > Crambidae > Eudonia > Eudonia mercurella. Next base: position 17,801,218 of record OY720028.1, read on the forward strand.
TAAAAGTTCTTTAAAACATTAACCATGTTTTTTTTTTATTTTAACGTAAGCATTCATGCTTATTATGCATTGCATTTTATGCATTTTTTCGAAGAAAGTTTTAATAAACACTCAATTGACGGAACAAAATAGTGACGCGATGTCATCATTTCAATTCCAAATCCAAAAAAATGTTTTGACAGTTTGCTAAAAAGTTTCTCTATTGACTAACCAGTCAACTACTTTACATTGAGGTATATTTAATAATAGTTAAGATAAAATGATAATTTTTAGATAAGATGGTGGTAGCTAGCTAGGCGGACAAACAAGCCCTACCACCAACCAAACCGAGTACACAAACATGTACATCGCCCCGCTCTGGCTATCGAACTCGGGACCTTTGGATCTGGGTGCCTAGAGTGAGTTTTGTTTACTATCCGTATACATTCGATTACGTTTACGAAAACGAAAATTAGTATGGCATTAAAGCAGCGCCTCCTGGCGACATACGAGAAGAGTTAACATTTTGCCATACGAATTCTCGTTTTCGTTAACTGATCGAATGACGAATGAATCTCGCACTTGGCACCCAGATACCAGAATAGTCTTAACTAGAATACTAGATTATACGCGTTTGCCGGCTCAGTAGCATAAAAAATGTCGGTTATTATAAAGATATATTGCCTATGTCTATGATAACTATAATAACTAGTTTGAGTTAAGCCCCATTCAAAAACTTTGTATTAAAATTTTTTTTGTTATTTTAACAGAATCCTTTCTCTAAACATAGTAGTCACAATCAACTTAGACGTTACTCAATATTTTGACGGCACGAGATCTTTTACGACTGCCAACATAATAATATGCACATAGTACTTTACCTCACTCATAATACTCATAAATAAATTATGTGATCGTATGTTACAATGTTATCTCCATAAGCTCCGCATAATATACCCTTCGAAGAGACTGTAACGCTTTTAGCCAGTGCCAGTGTGTGGTACAGACGCCTGCAAAACAACCTATCTAAAAATGTCAAACTACTTAATATGTTTTTTTTTAATATATTCATGACCATGGACAATAGTCCTTCAGTCGAAAACTTAATTTATAAACAATATTTCTTTCCTGTTTGATGATGATAGATGATAATAGAAATGAGAAGTGAGAAATGATATACTTACCCCCAACCCCTCGAGTATCTCAGTAAAGATGGTGGGGCTTTACTAAGTCCTCGGGCGGACTTCTTGAGAGAATTTGAAAAGTGACGTTGCATTGTTTTGTTTCATTTGCCAACACTCGTGCACACTCACGAACACTTAACGGTTAATAATCCACCATTATTTCACATTAATATTCGACATACCAAACACAAATTTATGAAAATAAAACAAAACCGCAGACATGACTCTTCACTTTCCCGCCAAGAAGTCCCTTCAATATGTCCAACCATATGGTTGCCATTATACTTAAAGTCTGTTGTGCAGGCGATTGTACTACTGGAGTTTTCTTTCAATGTATTCTGTTTCGAAGCTCGAACAAATCCTTGCGACATACTACTTACATTATCGTACAGAAATGTACAAGGGAACGTAATTATTGTAATATTTTTAAGCAAGCTTGGGAATGGTATTTAAGTTTATGAACATGATTTTAATATGTACGGGACCTCAGTATTAATGTGCTATGGCTCATCTATTGTACCTACCTATGGTGCAGTCTGAAAGTAATAGAGAAGGAGATAAAGGACTAAGGCGTCGATTTTAAATATAAACCCCCATATAACGAACGACTGTTGTATTCAATTTAGGGTATCGATAAATATCACAAAATAAAACAATAAATTTCTACTGATGACCAGCATGCTCACAAACGGGAAAATATCAGCAAACATGAACGCAACGTCCATTTATTAATTTTGTTGATTTCGTATGAATTGTTTCATTAGCCACTTAATTTTACATCCCCATATCGAAATTTATATGTGACATTTTAGTCATAAATACTTATGTTGTAATAATATTGTAACTAGTGGTTGCCCAGTGGTCGAAATTTGACTGTAATTTATATTAAAAGATGTTTACTATTTCGGCTGAAAGGTTTGTAGGTACCAATGGCCATGACAATTTTTTTTAAATATGTGTCTGACATTGACAAATCCAAATTATCCGCATTATTTTATATCCTTTGAAGTTTTTCTGCAACACATACCTATTAAACATATATTTTATCTTTCTGCACTCCGTCTCCTTATGAACTTAACTATGCCAAGTCTTACGGTTCTCTGTGCGCGCAATGTGATTAAAAAGGTTGACAAAGCTTTTTCTTCCAACTGTCTTTTACCAAAAAGTTTTTATGCAGTTTTGTAGCTGGCATATTCAACATTAGGCTCATGTGCTGTTTGTTGTTCTAAATTTTTTGGTCATTCATACATTTTTTTTAGTTATGGACGATACAAACTCATTATGCTAGGTGGCTCGATTTAGGAGTCCGGGAGTATATTATCCGTAAGGGTGCCACTAAGTAGATCAAGATTTGTGTTAAAATACTAGTTAATCTTTCATCATCACTAGCTCATTCTGTTTATTACTCCACTGACGAGCCTTCCCTGTGGATGGATAGGGGGAACGGGCCATAAACCACCACACGAGCTAATACTTCTTCTTCTCATCGAGATAATCCTTACAATTCTGTAATTTCGAAATCATCAGCCTCCTTAGGCTCCGCCTGACTGCTGGCACTTTCTTTACCCTCTGGCAGGCTACTAGCTGCTGGTTGGTTATGGTGGTCCGCGAGGGGGTGCAGGTAGGATTTTTTTCTATGCCCTTTTTCCCCCAGTGAGGGGAGCCGGAGAGTCCTACATAACCATTTGCGTCTTTCCGGGTGCAGCGGTAAGTCTAATCCAATCCGAATATTCGATCCGACCGACCTTAACCCCTTAGGATCTAGTAGGGAACAGAACACGCTCGCTAGATGCCATTCTCATGCCATGCCTAATACATTATCTCCAAAAGAAGGACCTTCCCTATAGAATATCTTTAGTTTCTACTTGCACATTAAAAAATTGAATATTGTTGAACTACTTATACTGAAAGTAATTTGATTCTACTACACATTACTCTTCAAAAGACTTAACGACTAGGTACTTTCCATTAGAGGTACTGGCAGACTAATTTAAAACAAGAGAAGACCATTAAAAGCATTCCTTTCCTATATCGCGAATGCCACTTGCAAATTTATTCCGGACACTCGCTCGCCACTCATCAAATAATAATTGTGGCAACATCTCGCCGCAGTACACCTTATTTTAGACCCTAATGGTGTTAGGATTAGAGTGAAAATTAGTTGCGTATTTTAAGTAATATTTCAATTTGTGTATTATTCTGGTAATTTGCATTGCAGGGTCTCTCTTGTTGCGATAACGGTAGTGTTGTGGCTGGCGCCAAAAGTTCGGTTCTAAATAATTTTATTTTCAGTTTCTATTAAGTTGCTATTGAAAAAATTACAATAAACTGTTACATAGGAATTCGCGGAATTCTATTGAAATAGAATAAAGATAACTAATAAACGATTTCGTCATGGAAAACAAATGTAAGTGTCGCTTGAGTCTTTGAAAGATTTTTAAAAAATAAAAGGAAAAAGAGAAGAAAAAAAAAAGGTGAATGTTGCAAATTGCAAACTGATACAATTTTGAATGTTATTAAATTAAGCATGAACAATTATTTCAATTCAATTTACGGCTTAACATGTGTTAGAGTTCTATTTAATTTTGAATTTATTGTATGTATTATTTTCATTGTTTTCGCGGCTGCATGATTAGCTGTGTGTACACATTTTCTGGATGTCGGTCCTGCACTGTTCTAATATAATTGCTATTTTATGCTAATGTTGACTATCATCTGTTGTGTACTCCATAAATAAATAAATGAATAAATAAATAAATTGCAATAAAAAAAATTATTTTTACTTTGTTATACACACAGCGAGTTACATCTTTTTATAGACATATCTATTGTAAAAATCAATTGTTTTATTTTAGGCAATAAACGCTGTAGTTTTTTTGCGTAAGCAGCGTTCCATTCCATCCCATCATCAACGGTCATGTTTGAAACGTATCTTTCTCTCGATACGGATCAAGTGTAAGTGCTGACAGCACTAGCGTGCCCACCTCTTCGGCGTCCCGTGAATACAGAATAATCACGTACTTTCCATTACTCTGTGTGCCGAGAATGCATTTACAGGGCGACAGAAACATTTCGTTAACGCCAACAATGTCGTTTAGAACCGCGCAACTTCACTAAGACGAAAAAAATACGCTAATACAAATACTTTTAATACGTTGTTCAAATTTTAGCCATTCGATGACATTAACGAATACAAATTCTCGTTTTCGTTAACGCGCTAATCGAATGTCGAATAATACTCATTAGGCATACACCCTTCACCCTTCACCCTGGCAAACGACCCCGCCCGATCCTCTACCCCGCCCAATCGTCTATATGATACTACACATTTACAGAATACACTAAACATGCACACTAGTTTAGGTCCAAGACACCGTACTCGTAGAACAAGGGTACGAAGAACCGGTTCACACGCGCTCTATACCAGGTACAGACATGTACCTGGGCGCTTCTCTCCTCCTCCACGGCCCGGTCACCCCTAGCCGAGTTCCGAGCCTTTAGAGGCGCCCTCGGGTGGTTCCGCTCCCCGATCCGATCCGAACCTTTCGGAGAATCTAGTAGGGCACGGGGACGCGCACTAGTGCGCGATGCCGTTCCCTCTAGAAAACCTCCGAAGTTGATTCGTTTCACACGGCTTGAGGAACCCTTTAAGTTTCTCGCCGCCCCCAAACAAACCCGGTGAAGTGGAAGAAGGTGAATTGAAGGTGAAAATTGCGAAACACAATTTCTCGTTGTTTAATACGTGATTAAATGAAGAATAAAACTCGCAGTAGAATTCACTATTTATGTTTCCGATACCATTGGTAAGTATAGGCCATGGTATAGGTCAACGCGATGTTAAACATTTATCCCCTAACACCTTACTGAATCTGATACTCGTGCCTTTGGTCCCGGTGGCTGTCGTAAGATGGCTTTCAACAAACAACTCGGATTGGGCCAGTACATAGAGTGGTGGATTATGGCCCGATCTCTATGTGTAGGTACTAGGTATTGTTGTTGTTGTATTAAATTAAGGCTTGTGCCTAGTGAGACCTTTATAGGCTAATGGAAAATGGTGATGAAACAAAACAAAACTGTATGTACGTACATGCATACAAATTATTACAGATACTCTACGTAGGTACATCCGAAAATAAAAATAAACACTATATTTCAATAGGTATATAGAGTCGGAACGAACCTGAATTTACCAAAGTACTCATAACTAATTGCCTATTATCAATGATTTTTCTGATTAACATTTGCAGTATTGACAGTCTTACGTTTTCTCAGCGCAGCTAAGAGGTTTCAAAAATAATGTTAATATTTGTTATCGCTCAAGCATTTCGCAGTTCATAGCGAAGCTTGAATAAGACGTTTAAAAGTCATGAAACCTGTATCTACAAGCAAGACAGACGTACAAAACAACGAGTGTAGGGCAACCACTTTTCACTTTTATACCAGATTCATTTCGCAAAGAATTAAAATTTAACTTAAACTAAAAATAGAGGTAAAGTAGAAGAAATTAAAATAAGGACACTAGCTAGCTAATTACCCACCATCTTATGAGAATGAAGAATGTAAAAAAGTATCAAAATCATTTATTCAGTTTAGGCTACACGGAGCTCTTATGAATGTGATCATGATCGTGAACCGCTGGTTCTAAAGTTTACACAGGGCGGAAGTCCTTGTACTGAGAACTGCCTTTCTCTTAATTCTCTACAGTAAAAAAAGAAGGTCCTTAGGCGTAACAGAGTAATGTATTGGGACATAAAGAGAAGACCCTTAGCCTAATTACAAGAGGTGGGTGCTACTCGTAAAATATTAAAAGCCTCATTTTATAAAGTGCTATTTTTCTTCTCTTTTTTTTCTTGTCTGGCGGTGGCAATTTAATTAGACACTGGCTCCTATAAAAGATGAACCATATCCTACAATACCAGGATCCATGGTGAGCCGATCAGCTAGTTCGTGCCATTGCGCTTTTAGCTGTATAATATCACGATTTGGATCTTTAGCGGCGTTGCAGCAAAAATAATGTTTATGCGCTCGCGCCCGGGTGAGACATTAAAACGAACAATTACAGTCGAAACTGGGGATATGAACTAAAATAGGCTACGTATCCTAAACATCCAAAAACAACGGCCTCTTCAAATGCTATCTTGTTATGAATGAAATATACATAAGCCTATAAATGGCCCACTGCCAGACCTACTTCCCACTTCCCACTGGAGATCGGGCGAAAGCCCACCACGTTGGCCTATTGCGGCTTGATGGGTAAAAGAGGGGCTCGAAATATTTTAAATTTGTTACAGAACCGATGACCCATTATCGCGAAAGTAGCTAAACTTATTGTATCGGCTGCCTAAGGCAGGCAATGCCGACACAGCAGAGTGGGCAGATTGGGGCGAAATAAGGAGCTGAGGAGGGATGGATGATGAATAATGGGATATATGGGACTTACTTGGCGAGCTAAAGTTGACGGCGTAGCCACGACACGACCGTTGTGGAGATGGAGCTGATGCTGGTAGAAGTCGCTTATTTCGCGTTCACACACACGCGCGCACGCGCACTTCACGAAGGAGTGTACCGGCCGGTAGGCCGGTACACTATTCACGAGTAGTTCTAGAAGGTTCTGGAGCGGAGAGCTGATGGTATAACGCGATGTCACGGGCGGGCCGATCAGTGAGAACTCAATGACCGCTGCACGTCTATGCAGCTAAGTGAAGGTCGCGCGGTCCGTCATCACACTAGCTCCGCCGTCAGCTTGTGCGGCGTATCTTTTATTTGAATGAGTGCACCGTCGCGTTTCTGGCACGAACACTTATTTTTTACTATTACCTACTATTACTAATTGTATAACAATTCCTTCCATCCATCCAACCCTTACCCATAAAACACGAAGGAAATTACAATTTCAATTTCTTACGCTCGCTATGATTTAGCCAGTGTCTATTTTTTGTGAATGCCTCGGTGGCTGAGAGGCAGAGCGATCGGCCAGATACCCGAATGCCCGGGTTCAATTCCCAGGTCGGGTAAAATATATTGGGTTGTATTTAATCGATCACCAAACTAACCTAACCTAACCCACAAAAATACTAAGTTAGCACCTAAAAATACAAAGTTAGCACCTAAACTACTATTTAGATGCTAATTTAGCATTTTAGGTGCTAGCCTACTATTTTTTTGTGGATCAATTTATTATTTCTCAAATATATTTCGGATTTTTTGATGCATAGCCCGGGTTTATGATCACCAACCCGCATTTGGCAAGCGTGGTGATTAAGTCATTACCCATCAATTGTAGCGATGACTTGATTTCAATGATGGAGGCCTTTGCCCAGCAGTGAGACAGTTATATATAGGCAAACAGACTACTACTTTACTTTTAAGTAAAATTTTTTGGGCCGGTAAATTGTTTTTCTTTTGTGTCGGTGATATTATGTCTTAAATTATGAAGAGGCATGTGCTTATGAGCTCAAGCGTTGTTCTGAGACATTTATATCTCTTTTGTTAGAACATAAGCTTTAGTTATTTTCCTGAGAGTCTTACAATGATTTGGTAGTCAAGTTTAGTCAAAAGTTGTATCTACGTCAAAAGTTGCATCGTGCAGATTTTAATGGAGCGTCTGATAAAAACATCAGCCGCAACCGACACAGCGGCTCACGACGACGCGAGCAACGACGCAGCGTGGCGCACGCGTGCGGTTTCAATATCCGCCGGTGTCATCCCGCGATGCAATGTTACGAGCGACATAGACCCGGGCCGGGGCCGCATGCTAAACGCCTTATACCATAACGTAATTTTTTGATATGTAACATCTTTCCGCTCGCTTTCTATATACGCAATTTGTGGGAGTGATTTCGCGAAATAGGACGGAAGTATGTATGTGTAACAGTGTAACAGGAAGTTGAGGAAGCGACCAAGCGCGCGCCATTTTGTTAATTTAAAATCGATGTTATGAACATGATATATTATTATTATGTGACATATTGTGTCATTTGACAAAAGTCATTTTGATATGTCAAACGTCTTCTAATGAGTATTATTTACAGCATTTATTTTATAGTAATAAAATGATGTAATATCTGACCAATTTTTTTTCAAAATTTAATGTTAAAATTGCTTATTACTAAGGTGAGATGTCAAATATTACACATCATATGCGACTACTGTAAGGCTCGCTCGTTTTTTTAATGTTAAGCAAATGATTCTGCTCTGTCTAATGATAAGCAGAAGGAAAGTCCAGACGCAAGGACAGCTAGCAGAACAAGATTCTGGCTCACTTACTGTCCTCACCTTGCCTTCCCTTGTCCTCATCTTATCTCTAGCAGCCGGAACACAACATATTTAGATAAAATGGTGGTGGTGGTGATAAGCCAGGCGGATAAATAAGCCCTATCTCCAACCACACCTAGTACACAAACATATACCCACCGCTGGGAATCTAACCCGGGACCTCTGGGACTCGGTGGTTTTAACCACTAGACCACCGAGGCGGTTAATACCGGACAAGCAAGGCCCGGTATCCGTAGATCCTGGGTTCAATTCTCAGTTCAGACAAAGTGTGTTTCGAGTTTTTTAATGCATAGTTCTAAGTAGAGATGCGCCGAAAATTCGATAATTATTCGGTATGTTCGGCGTATTTTTCCGTGTTCGTATTCGGCCGAATATTCGGTTCAATTGCCGAATAATTACCGAATATAAAAGTTGTACAATTTTAAGACCTAAGGCTTGTAAAACGACTATAATTACCATAGTTTATTCATTCATTATTTATTATCAATGAATCGATAAAAAAATACTTTTTTATTTTTAAGTGCTAATTGCTGACACGGTGCGGCGCGAACCTGTACAAACGTGTTTAGCTAGGCAAAGCGTGCTTAAATGAACCGAATTATTCGGCCGAATATTCGGTTCTTTTTATTGTAAACCGAACATTCGGCTGAATATTCGTATTCGGCCAAATTAATATTCGGTCCATGTCTAGTTCTGAAGGCCTGTTGCGAGTGCGGGTTATTTTTGTAATATCAATTTGTATAGTTTTAACTCTTCTCGTTTATCGCCAGAAGGCGCTGCTAAAATGCCATAAATACTAATTTTCGTTTTCGTAAACGTAATCGAATGAGTACAGATAGCAAACAAAAGTCACACTAGGCACTCGGGTTTGTGTAAGTGCATGATGATTAATGAATAATGGCAATGCAGAGGACAGGCTATTCTTTTTTTACATATCCTATATGCTTTTCCACTGCTGAACAAAGGCCTCCTCAAGTACTTCCACTATTTGTCTTTCCCGAGCCACCACCACCACCACCTTTTTCTGTGCCGACCTCGACTACGTCGTCATATCACTTCTACTGCCTCGATGACCCGAATCCCCCGCCTTTCCAAGATTTCGCTACTTCCGTTCACTCGCCACTATGTACCGTCGCCTGCACATCAACCTATCAAAAACTGTCAAATTTCTTCAATACATTTTCAACCATATTCCTAAGATATAAAGTTTAAAGCCTATTGAGGAAATTTGACAGTTGCCATGTCTAGTGTGTCACGCACGCGCATTCGTTTGTCTTTACTGATTCCGTCATTTTGTTTTACCATTGTTTAAAATTTGGGTGTTCGGATTATCAAAGCTTTGCTCTCTTTATTGTAAATAAGTGGGACCTCATCCCTTGGTGTGCGCGTTGCACAGTGAGACGTCGTCGTGGGTGGGCGAGTGGCGCATCGGGGCCGCGCCGCCGGAACCGTCCGGTAAGCTTGGAACACGCAAACGCTACAACGCGACGCCACACTGCTGTCAACTGTCTTGCTGCTACGCTACGGCTACATTGGAATCTTGGAGCATTAACAATGTCTTTAGAATTTTAAATGCACCAGTAATTTCTGATCGCTTATGGTAATAGCTTCGTAACTAATTTTCCGGAACACTTTCGATAATGCGCCTTTTTTTCATTTAGATGTGTAACATCTTTCCGCTCGCTTTCTATACAATTTATGGAAGTGATTTTGTGAAATGGGACGGAAGTATGTGTAACAGTGTAACAGGAAGTCGGGCGCCATTTTGTAAATTTAAAATCGATATGAACATGACATATTATTATTATATGTGACATATTGTGTTATTTGACTATCAAAGGTCATTTTGATATGTCAAATGTCTTCTAATGAGAATTTACTGCATTTATTTTATAGTTATAAAATGATGTAGGTAATACCTGACCCCTTTTTTTTAATGTTATACATCATATGCAACTGTAGGGAAGCCTGGTGGAACATCACGTCGGGGTCACCACTGTGGGGAAGCCTGGTGGTAGGTTGGTTGGAATGCCACATTGAGGAAGGGCAAAGGGAAGATCTTCCTCCGAGCTGGGTGGTATAGCTCGGGGACCGAGGTCCGACGGATGTTAGTTGGAGGTGCTATATATAGCGAAGGAAACGGTGAAACTTCGCTACCGCGATGCAGGCTTGCCATACTATTTCATCGTCGTAGTATGGCGACGTCGTTGGTATGCGTCTGTGGCGCCATCTGTTGGCACGGTTCAGAAGGTATTTGCTTCGTGTCGATGTGCGGCGTATGCGGTAGGTGGCGCCGCCACATCACTCCCCCCCTGAGACCGGAGGTCGATGCCAGTGAGTGTGCTCAGCAGTCAGTGCTTCAGAGCTTGCAAGTGCCAGTGGAGAGTGCTGCTGCAGAATGCCCCAGTCTACGGTGAGTCGAGACGGGTGGGGTGAAGGCGCGTTGCCAGTGATGCAGTGTGCTGCTCCTGTCTGCGGTGAGTCGAGACAGGTGATCATGACGGTGGGTCCGAGCTGCTGGTGTGCAGGGCTGCCACGCCGGAGTGATGCGGCCGACATTGATGCACCGGTCGTGGGCTGCGGAGACCAGGTCGGGATGATGCCGTCGAGTGTGCCGGAGGTCCAGGAAGCGTCGTCCAAGATGCTGCGGTGGAACCTTGTGGCTCGATTGCTGGCTTGCTGTGACTGCTGGCGAAGGTATCTGGTGGATGAGGAGGTGATGGATGAGCGCTGCTGCGATGATGTTGAAGGTGCTTCTGTGCTCCGTAGGGGTCACCAATGTAGGGAAGCCTGGTGGAACATCACGTCGGGGTCACCAGTTATGGGTAGGTGCGTGTGTGAATGTTGTTGTTATAGAAATAAAGTTCAAACTCACGTACACGGGAAACAGTTTATTTGTACGACACAGAAGATGAGAGTTTATACAACACAGTACACAACACCAAATGTAATAGAAGGAGTGATAGATGAAAGATAAGAAAATAACAGTCAATAGCGATAGATCACAAATAAAGCTTAGCAATGTAAATAAAGCTACGCGGGTACGTGCGGGCGGTAGTCGAGCGACACGGGTTTCACGTATAGCATTGATTTGCAACTGGCGGCGCGCGCGCATCGGTCTGCGCAGGCAGATCACCCCGTTCCGTCGCGTCGAGAACAATAGGGACCGGTTTGCGGTGCGCTTCTCCAATGGTTTCGACACGATGCGTGTCGGTTTGATATCAATTACTGATTTTTAAGCTTTTGTATTTTGTGTGTTTGTTTAGACATTTATTGTGATTGTTATATTTATTTTAATGTTGTGTATGTATAAAATAGATATTAATAGGATTAAGTTTTAATGTTAAATATATTTTTATGTAGTATATAAGTTAATATTAAGTTTGTTGATTTTTGTATATAAATATAAATAATTAAATTTAGATAAACATGTAGATTAAAATATATTTATATAAATGTAAATATAAATATGAAGAATCCCTACACAACTACTGTAAGGCTCGCTCGTTTTTTTTATATAGAAAGTTACGCTATTGGTTTTGCTCTGCCTGATGTTAAGCAGAAGCAGAGTCCTGGTGCAAAAACAGCTACATTTTTACAGGCAGGCATTTTTACGGATTTGCCTCACTAGCCATCCTCACATTACCTATTCGAAAGTGGCACTGAGGCACTAGCTAGCTTATCTCTAGCTGCCGGAACACAACAATGCTACAAACATTGATGTTATGACGACATATTTAACTAAGATGGTGGTAGCTAGCCAGGCGGACAAACAAGCCCTAATTCCAACCAAACCGAGTACTACATAAACATTATCCCCTGTTGGGAATCGAAGCCGGTAACCCAATGCTCTTAACCACTAGACTACAGAGGCCATGAAGCTGTAGATAAAAGGGCTAGACCCGGCTTCTGTCGTAACATTTACAACCAATGATGAATTGTCATCATCATGAGTCGTCAATGGCTCATCATAAAATTAACTTAAGGCTTAAGGTTAGATGCCTTTGTCTTCTGTAGTTAGAAAAATAAAACTAAAAAACTGTCTGTCATCTGGCTGACATTGACATCGACATTTGACATGACAAATGTTAAACGTAGTGTTAAATTCTCTTTGACAAATGTTTTGTTTTCAATCATACGCACAGCTGTTAACCCTGTTCTGAGGTTTATTCTACAAATAATTATCTTTTACGAAGCTTTTACGTTATTAAATTTCGTAACAGCTTAAACCATTGTTCTTATGGTGCTGCATCTGCAATTATTCAAACCTATGCAAAGCTATTTGCGACTAGGTATGCTTTTCTCCCACCCATTAAACGAGATGTTTTTGTTTTTTATTTGTGATGTTTTTCGTCGCAAACTCGCAACACAAGCTATTACGTCTAAAGCTTAGAACAAAATAATGCAATAATAAGCAGATTTCGATCTATAAATATGTATAATAAGTAGATATAGTAGATTATTTTCATTAATAATATTTTTTATACAAAATTATTAAAACATTTTTTCCAGGCTTCTTCAGTCTAGTGTCAAGAACAATGTCATCAACACCAGGTCCAGTAGAAAGCACCATTAAAAATAAACTGCAGTTGTCATTAGAGGCAAAACATGTAGAAGTGATAAATGAGTCGTACATGCACAATGTCCCAAAAGGTGCGGAAACACATTTCAAAGTTGTTGTTGTCACGGACAAATTTGATGGAATACCTTTAATAAAGGTAAGTAATCAGTTTAAGTACTTAAAAAGAATGTAATTAAGTAGGAAGGTTTTTATTATGTAAAGGTAGACTCCTTGTTTATTCTTTCTTATTGCTGGTTAAAGGTCTTCCCCAAGCTCTTTCGTGTATCTCTCAAGCCACCTCATGCGGTCAGTTTGTGTGCATCCAAATCATATCTACATATTATTTACATTATTGAATTAAATTCTTAATTTTGTTAAAATAAAACAAATCCATAAAAGTTGTTTCATTCTGTATTTCATACAGTATTACACTGCAGTATTGTAACTTACACACTACACACAAGTATTGTTTTCTAAAGCTAATGTGAACTTCATGTTGTGTGTCATTGAAACTGTCAAATAAGCAGTATGAAGTCCGCCTGGTCGGCTAGTACTGTAGTAATCTATACTAATATTATAAAGAGGAAAACTTTATATTTTTGTACGTATGTTTGCAACAAATAAACTAAAAAAGTACTGGACCGATTTAAAAACTTCTTTCACCTTTAGAATGCTACATTAGCGCTGAGTAACATAGGCTTTTTTTTTAAATGCGGTATGAAGTCTGCCAGGTCAGCTAGTCTAGAATGAAACTATCATAGCTTCTGTATTAAATTGTCAAATCTTATTCTGTTTCAGAGACACAGACTAGTGAATGATCTACTAAAAGAAGAGTTACAGTCTGGAGTCCATGCATTATCAATAGTAGCTAAAACACCCCAGCAGTGGGATGTCAGTGATAAAGTAGTAGAGAGTAGTCCCACCTGTAGGGGAGGTTTTGGGAAATAAATTCCTTTAGCAACAATAGTATTTATTAATTAGTTTATAAAGGATGTTATGTTACTTGTGTTTATTTTATTTCATTAGGGACACTACTATTTATATAAATATATTCACAAATTAGTAGTTTCCACAATTACTTTAGACAATTAAATCTACATAATATTCATTCATATTCCGGCACATGAAAATGGAAGAGCTACAATATGTTGTCTTTCAGTTTCAAGTAAATTTCATTTTGGCATGACTTGTCTATACCAATATTCAAAAGAGGAAACCTTTGTATTTTTGTATGTATGTCTGTATGTATGTTTGCAACAAATAAACTCAAAAACGACTAAACCGATTTAAAAAATTCTTTCACCATTTGAACGCTACATTAGCGCTGAGTAACATAGGCTATATTGAAAAAATATATATACTATATAAAATACTAAAAACGACACGAATGTCACATGAGAAAGATAAATAAAACAAAATATTTTATTTTATTTTTCATAAATTTATAAATTACTTAGGTACTCTAAATATTTTCTTTTTATTATTTTTGGGTTTTAAATTCCAAGGGGAGCCGCCGAATTTGTGGAGAGGGCTATACCCTTACCCCTCCCCCAAAGATCAAAACTCGAAGTCATATATACTATTTATTAAAGTAATTTTCAATTTTAAGGAAAAAAAAAATTATTAATATTAAATAAAATATTCTTCCAAGTTACCATTACCATACCCCCCTCCTTTAGGGGAAGAGGGATGAGGAGTAGTCCTCCTCATGACCACAATTTATGGCCCTTTAATGAGTTTATAAGATTCTACAAGGTCAGTTGAAAATAAAACAAGGCTTTTTTGAAAGATATTTTTATTTCGAAGAGCTTAACCAAACTGCTCAGTTAGGTGACAACCGTAGGTTTTAAACATCTCCAGCGCTTACAGGCATTACATTCTCGCCTCCGCAGATTTGGCTTTTTGGACCAGCCTCAGCCGCAGCGGCGAACGAGCTTGATGCCTGCGTATCGTTCGTTACAGCGGCGGGTGAGGGCTGCTCTCCCTCCGCGCCTCCGCGCTCATAAAAACACTAGCGTAGGGCAGACTACCACGTGGAATCGGGGTAGACTAATTCGGTTCTGTGACTAACTTTGACCTAATGCTACCTCATCGTCGGGTATGAAACATTTTTTTTATACTATCCTCTTGAGCGTCGATCGATCACCAGGTGGCTAATAACAATTAAAATTCTATTGTGTCGTATTCTCGCGCTCGAGCTTCTATTTAAACATTTATTATACTACTACTGTTAATTATAATAACCTGAGGACATTGTTGCACCAACTGGAAAAATGGCAGTTGGACACCCAGTCAAAGAGAATTTAACACTACACCCAGCAATGGGCTCAATATAGCGTTGCCATCTCTAAAAATCAAATAGCCGGTCTTACCCGTCAAAAAAGCCGGACATTAAGAAAAATTAAGGATTTCTGACAACAATATCGAATAAAACACATATTTAAAAGTCGGACTTTTGAATTCCTGTCTGTCTGAGTCTGATAATGACAATAATTTATTGTGAGAGTCCTAATTAAATCCTAGCGATAAAAAATCGTGCAGGTACATGTTTCTTATTATGAGTTCTTTACGCAAAAAAATACCTCAAAATTCGGCGGCTTCCCTTGGAATACTGAGCCTTATTTTTGTTTTTCAATATCTTGTTTTTTTTTATTTTTCAGAATAAATTCTAATCTGACATAGTCTTTTAAATAAGTACTGAATTGGAAAACACTCACATGACAGATCAAATGTACAGCCTTTTTTTTACATTTTGTTGATGGCTTCCCGCGATTAGCATTAGCACATTTAGCCAGTGTCAAAGTAATTTTTCTAACAAGTAATACATAAATAAACAATATTTCTTTTCTGTATGATAATAGAAATGAGAAGTGAGAAATGATATACCCCCAACCCCTCGAGTATCTCAGTAAAGATGTCGGGCTTTACTAAGTCCTCGGGCGGACTTCTTGAGAGAATTTGAAAAGTGACGTTGCACTGTTTTGTTTCATTTGCCAACACTCATGCACACTCACGAACACTGAATGGTTAATAAGTGGATTATTAACCATTCAGTGTTATTTCACATTAATATTCGACATAATACAACTTTTAGAATATAAAACAAAACCGCAGATGACTTCACTTTCCCGCCAAGAAGAAAACAATCTAGTTATGAGAAGGAAGACTCTAGTACGTAGTATGTACATTATCAATGTCTAAATCAGAGTTTATACCCTTACTATCCTAACTAATAGTAACCTAACTTACTTAAACTTTTACTTAAAGTGTGTTTGTTTGTTTGTTATTCGTAACGCTTTCACGCGTAGGTATACTATTCAACCGATCATCATGAAATTTTGTACAAATATTCCCAAGAGTATAATAAAAGACTTATTATTAAAAGACTGTTTGTTTGTTTGTGTGATACCCTTTCATGCGTAAACTATTTAACGATTTGTTTTTTTGTTGTCATAGAAACTGTCAAATAAGCGGTACGAAGTCCACCGGGTCAGCTAGTTATATAATAAAAGAAGGCAAACTTATACAGATATCTTTTTTTTGTATATTTTGTATTGTCGCCTTTTTATGCTGTTATCAATGGTAGCAAGTAGAATAGTGAAAATGAGAGTTTTAAGAAGACAGTACAATAAAACCACAACTTCTTATATATTGTATAAATTGTATTTTATAGCATACATAATTGTTCACATTAATTCAATTCACAAAGTTACAGAGTTACACCAAAAACGCATCTACACTTATCATATACACCACATTCAGTGTCCAATCACACACACACACCGCAGAACGGTGTTAGTTGTATCAGAGATAAAAGTTGTCCAATCGCAGCTTGCCCTCATTCTCGGTCAAGTACAGCAAGTCGGCCATGGTTTGTTCGCAAATTGCTTCTTCTGCTTTCTCGGACATCTGGAAATGTACAACTTTCTTAAGGCGAAGGGTAAGGCACACTAGCGCCGTTAATGGATTTAATATGATGACTGCTAAACTGGATTTTTTCAAACATTGCGGACTTTCCGACACTAGGCAAACATTTATTATTTAATAATTGTGCACTACTTTTAGGTTTGTTTTTGTATTCATTCGCTAACACCAAAAGTGGCCATTGTTTGTGAACAAAAGCGATAGCACGTTTTAAGAATAAACCACGCAACAAAAAGTAGTAGCACAATTATGAAATAAAGACTATGGATGCTTTCCTGTTATCGGACGGTACGCAATGTTTAAAAAAAGATCCGTTCCGGTAGTAATTGTCAAATTATCAATTGGTAGTAACTTCACAGTGACGTAATACCACTGGCTTGCAGCGTAAATCACAAAGTACTAGAAAAATTCAACGAGTCTTCTGGGGTCTCAGTAGCACAGCGGTCACAGCATTGGCCCGGTTTTCCAATGGTCGTGTGTTTGATTCCCACTCGAACTTCCTGAGACTGGTTCATCATCATCATCATCATCATCATCATCATCATCATCATCATCATCATCATCATCATCATCATCATCATCATCATCATCATCATCATCATCATCATCATCATCATCAGCTCATTTTATGTCCCCACTAGGCACGAGCCTTCCTTAAGGATGGATAGGGAAAACGGGCCACAAACCACCACGCGGGTCCAGTGCGGGTTGGTGGTTGTTAACGACTGCTAATGCAGCCGGGACCAACGGCTTTACATGCCTTCCGAAGCACGGAGGAACTCGAGATGATAAATTTTTGGTCACCCATCCGATGACCGGCTTTTGCGAAAGTTGCTTAACCTCAGACTCAGAGACCGGGCGCGTTAACCACTGCGCCATCGAGCTCCTGGGACTAGATGACTTTTTCTAATAAAATCTTATCATGTGACTTTTTTATCTTGTAACTACACTTCTCATCAGAAAAATCGAAACACCTTGCAAGTTTATGTTTTGTAAGGATTATCAGAAAAATGTGTGTATTTAGGAATATATGTCAAATGTCGTTTAATAGTATATAATATAAGGTTTTCAAATCCTAATGTTAATGTTCTAAATTCAAATTAAGTTTTCATAGGTTTCGTATTCTGTTCAACAAGTCAAAAGCCGGCAACGCGTCTGCGATTCCTCTGGTTTTGCGGGTGTCCATGGGCGGCGGTGATTACTCTCCATCAGGTGACCCGCCTGCTCGTCTGCCTCCTTCATATATTAAAAAAAAAAAATTAACCCTGTATGGAGTATGAAAGAAATTTATAAAACAACACACTCTTATTACTGCTTCCATACTCTTTTGTGTAAAATTAGGACAGAAACCATAAAAACGGGAAAGTGTTTCGATTTTTCTGATGAGAAAAGTATAATAGCATAAATTCAAAATAATTAAGTATAAGTATATGAAAAAAAACATAACACTCACCGGCCTATAGTTATACTGGCTGGACGGTGCATACTTGAAGTTGGGTCCGAAGTTGACGCTCACAGTCGCGTTCTTGTGCAGCGACACCGACGGATAGTAGCAGCCCTGGTACACGTCTATGAACGCCTCGCCCTGGCACTCGCCGTTCTTGAAGTAGTATATCTTGCTGCCGGGTAAAGGCTTGAGATTGTTCAGAGATTCCTGTATGTTATCCTTGTCTTCGTAGTAGAGGTGACTCTTGAATTTCACTAGCGGCTGTGAAGTAAATAAATAAATCAATATTAGACAACATCACATACATTGTCCTGATCCCATGGTAAAGCACTCATTTTATCTACATACATATAATGATTTGTCCTGACTGATTCATCATCGCCGAGCCAAAACCGCTGCAGCTAATTAAATGAAATTTGGACTGTAGGTTAATTGAGTGACGTAACCAGCCACTAAGAAAGGATTTTACGGAAATCATATTCTAAGGGGGTCAAATAGGGGGTAAAAGTCTGTATGAAATTCCGTCAGTTTTGAAGTAAAATACATGAAAATTGGTATTTGGCTTTTTGAAGAGAAATAAAGCATGACATGTCTCAGGAATTTTGTTTATTTTCCGTTAAATGAATAAAAAAGTGAAGAAGGTTATTTTTAAAGTAATACTTATAAAAATGAATAATTTAACTGATATACAGGGTGACTGGAAATTAGTGGCGGAGCCGTTAAGGGGAGGTAGTCTAGGGTTTTTCCGACAGATATCACTATGAGACCTACCATCTTTACTTAACCCTTTCCAAGATATTCCTACTTAAAGAGTATAACCCAAAAAATCGTACAAAAAATTTTCAAATAGTAATAAATCCTAAAAAAAAAGTGATTTTGGCCTACTTTTTTTTGTTTTGCAACAAACATATTCTAAATAAGTAATATTAATTGTTAAAACTCCGCAACTGTCATTATTTAATGCAAAAACTGCTAAACAAAAACGGAAAATGTAAAAAAAATACTTTGATGGCTGATAAAACATCAGTTTATTCCAAAAAGTCACTCTTTATTATTACGTACAAAATAATTAAAAAACTTCTACGTTTCGTTCCCTTTCAAATGAGATATTAAAGTCCAAAATCGATTAAGGAACCATCAAGATAAGAGTTATAATAAAAATGAAAGAAAAAACCAAACTACTGAAGAATAAAAATTTATTAAATAAAAAACTGTCTACAGTTCATTTTCGAAGTGCCCACCATTAATTCTAATACAAGCTCGTGCTCTTCTTACGACACCCGTTTTAACAACCCTTGAGTCTGTAAGCTCCCTTTGTATTTCCTGCGCTGCGTTGATTATTCTGTTGCGCAAGTCTTCAACGTTTGGTACAGGGACGTCAGTGGCATAAACCAAAGTTTTCATTCGACCCCACACGAAGAAGTCCATGGGTGTGAGGTCGGGGCTACGTGCCGGCCATGGTATTGGACCACCTCTACCTATCCATCGGTCGGGGAAGTGTTGGTCTAGCCAACTTCTCACAGCTAGCCTAAAATGCGCCGGACAGCCATCATGCATGAATATCATGTTTTGCCTCGTTTCTAGCGGCACATCTTCCATTAATTCAAAAAATACATTCCTCAGAAAATTTTCATATTCAACCCCATCGAGGTTTTGCGGTAGGAAATGTGGTCCAATCAAGCGGTTATTAATTATACCCATCCACACATTTAGATTAAACCTTCTCTGTGAACCTTTTTGTCTTTTTAGGTGTGGATTACCCATGGCTCGTTCACTCCAGTAATGAGCATTATGATAATTCGTAATGCCGTCCTTATCAAACTTGGACTCGTCAGTCCATAAAATTCTTCTGAGATATTTTCTTCAACGTCCGCATTTATTAAAAATCTGCAAAACTGCATTCTTCTTAAAGGGTCCCCTTCTTCTATAGCCTGAACAGGTGTGTAATGGTAAGGATGGAGGTCATTTTCGTGAAGAGTGTACCACACCTTCCATTGAGAGCGTCCCATACGGCGAGCTATCATTCGTGTAGACAGCGTAGGGTCTCTTTGGAAATAATTTAAAATTTCCTCTTCGTCGTCCCCGACATCCAGTCGAGGTCTACCTGCGTCACCTAAAAACAAAAAAGTTTTTTTAATTAAGTGTTACTACCATGGCTATTGTTTAGGTTGGTGTGGCTCCGCGCAAAGACTCACGTCGGTTGGACCATAACATGAATCACTTCTCTAGTAGGAATGCGTCTGTCGACATAGTGCAATGTGCGTCAACAATGACCGCACAATACAAATTCTTACAAAAGCTCTACCAAAATCCATCGACTTCGACAAAAAATAGTAAACAATAATAGCGCGCTTCAGTGTGAAGTGATATCCGTTATCTTACTTGTATGATTTATGGCACCCATCTCTGCGAGTCTTTGCACTGACTAATTTGGACAGCGACATTTGTTTTGCAATCTTACAATTTAAAGGGCACGTTAATAAGAGTGATAGGAAAGGTTTATTTTTATAGCTGGACAATTATCGAAAGCGCTAGAACAAAACCTTGTTATAGCGCATGTATGGAAACTAGCGGCGCACGGTAGGCTGAAAATCGGCTTTCATAGACTTAGGGATTTCAATTTGCAAGTGCCGGATTTTTTGCTGGATATAGCTTCTATTAGCTATTACTATATACAAAAATGATACCTGAGGTAATTCTGCTCAAAAACGAAGGAGTTATATTTTTTTTACGAAAATTTTGTATGGAGCAAGTATGAAAAATCCGATTATCTCTGTAACGGCAAGGAAAACCGTAATATCCTTGCAGGTGGTTATAGTACTAATTATTAATGATTTTTTGTGATACTCCACATAACGGTTACTGCTGCCGTTTTTTTTTTAAAAATCATCGAATTATTTTAATTTATTTTAAATATGAAGTGGTTTCTTTTTGTGTCTAAGTTAAGAAAATTGATGTGAAAAATGTCATTTACTAAAATATGAAGTTTATATAAAACAACAAATATATAAAAAATGCTGTTTATTATTTTTATTGATAATCAAATCAAATAAACCAGAGGTAACAATATACTTATTATTTATTTTTCTTGTCTGCAACATTTCTTTGTGCTCATTTCTTCTCGCTGCCCACTGTTTGAAGTCGAGCCTGTATGCAATATGTAACAGACATTCCATGCAATTTATACAGGCATGACAAGCCAAATTCGTACACGTCAGAAGACACAATCTTTGATGTTACAGCAACTAATCGGTTCATTTCTGTTGGTTTTGCTAAGCACAGGTAGCACGATGCATTTGATCTGGCTTCAGAAAAGTACGTGCAGACTTTAGCGTCGATCATTGTCATCATCAGTTGATGAGTCACCCTGTTATACTTACTGCACTCTGTGGGGATAAGAGCCTTAATTTCATCATCCATTTTTCTTTTTTGATCAATGACGACTGCTTCGCTCTCCTTCACAAAAGTAAACTGAACTGGACGACAATACAAAGCTGAGCATGGTTTTGGGTTCGTCCATAAAGTATTATCTCCATCAGTCAGTTTTAGTGGCACCAAGGAGGTCATGAAAATGCTTGAATCATCTTGCTCACCCTCCATTCTCTGCTTGTATCGGCTTTGGTTGAAAGCACCATCAAATCCCCACTTGGATATCAGCTTTAGCTGCTTATTTTGCACATCGTCAGAAAGACTTTGAAGGATCCTCGTCACCGTGATGTCGAGTAAAGCTTGAAGTGTAATCCTAGCCGATGAATCCGTCACTGACACTGATTGCTTCGGAGGATAGCAATCAAGCTTGGTTTGTTGTACTTTATAGTAGGACGGATAAATATCCCTAGCACCATCCCGAGCGGCTGCCTCTCGCAACGTGATGTATTGCCACTTTGACAGTTTTAGTTAAAGAAGCAATCCAAGCGCTTTTTCTGGTGTAAATATGACAGTTTTCACTGGTTTCTTAAGCGTTTTATTAATTTTAATGGCTGCTTCAGGATTTTTCAGCATATATTCGATCACAGATGCGATATCCTCATGCCCTTCTTTTAAATGTGCTGCAGCTGCATCTGCCAATTCCCTGGAATCTTCTTCTGAAATCATGAGATCTTCTCTTTTTCTGTTTGCTTTCCAGATCTTCGAATGGTTTTCGGGACCTTTTTGTCATTGTTCCAACGGACGATGATGTCGATAGTTCTGGAGAGACTGAGAGTGCTCTTGGTATCTTATCAACAGTTGGCTCTTGATTAACTAAAGTTTGCACACAACTTGGCCAATCAATATTTGCTTGCAGCCAATTTTCGTACTGTCTTCTGAAATTATCAATGAATCGGTTGGATTTCTGCCACCTCTGTAAAGCAGCTCGCGTGAATCTCCGACAAAATTCTTTGAGAGTTACTCGATCTTCGGCAGAAAGGCAATCGCCTAGGCGGGATACAACTGCAAAATTTTAGCCCTTTTATTGCAGTACATCGATAATTAGTTAACTACCCTCATTAGATAGTTTTAAAAGATGTGCTAATGAAAATTCATAATCGCCGAAATTATTTCATAGAATTCAAAGCATAACTAATCAACAAATTAACTTACTTATCAGAAAATGGTGAAAGTAATCCATAGTTGGCATTGTTGCCCGATATTGCAAATCATTTAATCCCTATTTAGACTCATTAGCAGACTAGATCACTGTGATTACTTAATCACTTATTCAGACTCATTAAAAGTATAATACAATATGCAAAGTATGGTTACATAGCCATCAAATGACTTGTTTTTAAACACATTTTGTGTTGATAAATATCTAGCTCAAACATAATAGCTGCCGAAGTGTAGCTTAGGTGTATGTACTATAAACCTCTTCCTACTCCTTCGAGGCTGTAGGCGTGATGCTATTTTATCTTACATGTGGTTTAAAGTCTGTGTTTCTTAACTTAGACGCAAAAAGAAACAACTTCATATTTAAAAATAAATTAAAATATTTCTATGATTTTTTTAAAAAAACGGCAGCAGTAACTGTTATGTGGAGTATCACAAAAAATTATTAATAATTAGTACTATAACCACCTGCAAGGATATTACGGTTTTCCTTGCCGTTTCAGAGATAATCGGATTTTTCATACTTACTCCATACAAAATTTTCGTAAAAAAAATATAACTCCTTCCTTTTTGAGCAGAATTACCTCAGGTATCATTTTTGTATATAGTAATAGCTAATAGAAGCTATATCCAGCAAAAAATCCGGCACTTGCAAATTGAAATCCCTAAGTCTATGAAAGCCGATTTTCAGCCTACCGTGCGGCGGCGCAGTAATGTAGAGTGGCCTGTACAGGAAGGAACTACATTTTGTATGGAGAAATCTCTGGTTTGAACATGCTTTAATAATAATAACTTTCTCTTACCTTGGTATCTTACGACGGTTCCGCGCTCCCGCAGCCGCCGGAAGGTTCGGGAGAATACGCGGGCATCAGGCAGTCGACGATTAGGGAATACTTCGCCATATTCACGACGAGCTTGTTCAGCGTTTCCTCTGGCAGCTCCGTAATAAAAAAGAATATCTGCGTATTCCTCGTTACTAAACGATGTTTTTTCTGCCATTATTGGTCCGATAAACCACACAGCCAAATCGTAAGGAGTCACAGAAAACAGCAAACAGTCCAAGTTGTCGGGAAGAGAATCAAATACAAAAGTCCAGGAAAAAGCCAAGTCGTTAGAAAAATCAAAACTGAGAGAAAGTAAGCACATCCGAACACAGTAAACCGTAAGAGCGGACTGAGCAAGAGGGAGGGGCAATCTCGACTCGTGCGCGTCGACCGAGTTCTTTGTTCTCGGAACAAAGGACTCTACACGGGCTCTACGGGTTTTTTCCATTAACCATATCTTCATTGTTCCTCAACCGATTTTGGACTTTAATATCTCATTCGAAAGGGTACGAAACGTAGAAGTTTTTTAATTATTTTGTACGTAATAATAAAGAGTGACTTTTCTTAATAAATTGAAGTTTTATCAGCCATCAAAGTATTTTTTTTACATTTTCCGTTTTTGTTTAGCAGTTTTTGCATTAAATAATGACAGTTACGGAGATTTAACAATTAATATTACTTATTTAGAATATCTTTGTTTCAAAACAAAAAAAATAGGCCAAAATCACGTTTTTTTTTTGGATTTATTACTATTTGAAAATTTTTTGTACGATTTTTTGGGTTACACTCTTTAAGTAGGAATATCTTGGAAAGGGTTAAGTAAGGACGGTAGGTCTCGTAGTGATATCTGTCGGAATAACCCTAGACTACCTCCCCTTAACGGCTCCGCCACTAATTTCCAGTCACCCTGTATAGATATTTCATTAAAAATAAAGAATGATGTGTTTTTGCATTTTTTCAAAAATCTCGCCTAAAGGGGTGTTGCAAATAAACAGGCATTTATTTTTGTTTAAAATTAAAACTTTCGGAAATCGACAATTGATTCAATCGTTCATTTGACGATAATGTTTTGCCCTCATCACTAGTTACTACTCTACTTGTTTTTGGTTTGGAAAAAACAGGTCTGGAGGAATTTCGTTGTTGTTCGGATAAATTAACTGGATTTAATTATAAATAAGTGCATTTGGAGCAGTCGTAATCAAGTTTTGTGTTAGTTAAGTGTGGTGTGAACTGGAGTGTTTTATTATCAACAAAATAAAGCAACGTCGCCATCGCGTAGCTGGATAACGCATGCCGGCGCTTGGATTTGGTGAACGGGACACCAAGCAAGGTATTTGTTCTGGGGAAAGTGCACTGGGGTAGTCAGGGTG
The DNA here is from genome assembly GCA_963082485.1 of Eudonia mercurella. Taxonomy (NCBI): domain Eukaryota; kingdom Metazoa; phylum Arthropoda; class Insecta; order Lepidoptera; family Crambidae; genus Eudonia; species Eudonia mercurella. The sequence goes on from OY720028.1 coordinate 17,826,369, forward strand.
TGTTTAGGGAACCCTAGAAGACCCGGCAAAGGCTTCAGGCCACAGCCGGACACTTGGAGTCTATGTAAGTGACTATCTAATTTTATTTAGATCATAAGACAGTCTAGGTTAGTTATTTAGTTAATAAACAAACATTTTGTTAGCATAGCATAGTTTTAACGAACAAGGGGTGAATAAAGGGTGGAAAATTTGTATGAAAATCTGTTATTCCTTAAATTTTGCTATTTGAAGTGTTTCAGGATTTTTGGTAAATGATTCCTTAAGTTAAGAACTATCGACTATTTTCTCGCTCAAGAAACGTAGAATAGATATAAATTCTGTGTCAATAAAATAGATGCATATATAAACAGTGTATCTCATCTCACCCGGTCCTTGTAAGTGCTGGGCGTGAACTTGGTGTATCGTATAGTATGCAAGTGTGTATCTCATCTCACCCTGTCCTTGTAGGTGCTGGGCGTGAACTTGGTGTATCGTATAGTATGCAAGTGTGTATCTCATCTCACCCTGTCCTTGTAGGTGCTGGGCGTGAACTTGGTGTATCGTATAGTATGCAAGTGTGTATCTCATCTCACCCTGTCCTTGTAGGTGCTGGGCGTGAACTTGGTGTATCGTATAGTATGCAAGTGTGTATCTCATCTCACCCTGTCCTTGTAGGTGCTGGGCGTGAACTTGGTGTATCGTATAGTATGCAAGTGTGTATCTCATCTCACCCTGTCCTTGTAGGTGCTGGGCGTGAACTTGGTGTATCGTATAGTATGCAAGTGTGTATCTCATCTCACCCTGTCCTTGTAGGTGCTGGGCGTGAACTTGGTGTATCGTATAGTATGCAAGTGTGTATCTCATCTCACCCTGTCCTTGTAGGTGCTGGGCGTGAACTTGGTGTATCGTATAGTATGCAAGTGTGTATCTCATCTCACCCTGTCCTTGTAGGTGCTGGGCGTGAACTTGGTGTATCGTATAGTATGCAAGTGTGTATCTCATCTCACCCTGTCCTTGTAGGTGCTGGGCGTGAACTTGGTGTATCGTATAGTATGCAAGTGTGTATCTCATCTCACCCTGTCCTTGTAGGTGCTGGGCGTGAACTTGGTGTATCGTATAGTATGCAAGTGTGTATCTCATCTCACCCTGTCCTTGTAGGTGATGGGCGTGAACTTGGTGTATCGTATAGTATGCAAGTGTGTATCTCATCTCACCCTGTCCTTGTAGGTGCTGGGCGTGAACTTGGTGTATCGTATAGTATGCAAGTGTGTATCTCATCTCACCCTGTCCTTGTAGGTGCTGGGCGTGAACTTGGTGTATCGTATAGTATGCAAGTGTGTATCTCATCTCACCCTGTCCTTGTAGGTGCTGGGCGTGAACTTGGTGTATCGTATAGTATGCAAGTGTGTATCTCATCTCACCCTGTCCTTGTAGGTGCTGGGCGTGAACTTGGTGTATCGTATAGTATGCAAGTGTGTATCTCATCTCACCCTGTCCTTGTAGGTGCTGGGCGTGAACTTGGTGTATCGTATAGTATGCAAGTGTGTATCTCATCTCACCCTGTCCTTGTAGGTGCTGGGCGTGAACTTGGTGTGGCGGCTGTCGGGCAGCGCGATGAGGAAGCCGAGCGTGTCGCCCTCGCCGTACCCCAGGCTGTAGTGCTTGCCGCGCGACTCGTGGAACCTAGAACAAGTCCAGTCACCTCATCGGTCAGAGGGGTGAATCTTCCATACATTGAATAATTACAAAAAAAAAATATTTATACGGCAGCGCCATAGTCAGCAAAAAATAGACGACGCGGAACGGACTTTAGACGTCTAGAAAGAGTTCTAAGTGGTATATTTCGACGGGCGAACAAATACGCCGAGCGTCGTTCCTTGTCGGTAAGTGCAAACTTCTTAACGACTGTGATATTTATCTTAAACATACGTTTTGTTACAACAGCGTCGGAAATCGCGTCTTACTGTGATATCAACTAAGTTTGCGATACACAGTACAGTGAGTACCTTACTACCGTACAAATATGGCTAAGAATTTATTAATAATAATTTTGGAAAAAATATATTTTGTTAAAGGATCTTTTCATAATCTAAATTTGCGTAAACAAATTTACCCGATTTAAAAACAATTATATTCCTTATACTATTTTTGCATTCTAGCTGCTCCGGAGTCCTACCTGCTGCCCTTGCGGCTACGCCAGGAGTATCCGAACTTGTCGTAGCCGAGCGGCGCCTGCAGGTTGGCGTAGCAGCGGCCCCAGCCCAGCCGGGTGCACGCGCCTTCAGGCATCTCTTCCACGCACGCCTCCCAGTACCACGCGCCGCGGGACACGCCTGCCGAACCATACACCTTTAAACTACTACTATATACACTATAATGGAGTCGGTCACTTTAGATTTGTTTAAGATTAATTTGGGAAGTTCTAATTTCTGTCATTAACAAAGTTCCTATATCATACCAAAAAATCTAGGATTCATTGGGAAATTACACAAATTCAAATTCAAAATCATTTATTGCATACATTTTAAATTTGAATTTGTGATGCATGATGTTTATGTGTGTATCGACAAAAGTACAGTCAGTCGACCCTCTTGTCGACACAAATACATTCACTCGATACTCTCGTCGACACAAATACATTAATTTGTCACTCTTGTCGACATAAATACATTTACTCGACACAATGCATTCACTCCACACTCTTGTCGACCCAAATAAATTCACACGACACTCTCGTCGAAAAAAATACATTCACACATTACTCTCGTCGAGACTTTTGTCGACGCAAATACATTCTTGTACTAGAAAAAAACAACCAAAAGTTCCTAAGACCTTGATTAGTTGTTTAATTCTAGATTTTTTATCTTGTAACTATACATAGCTTTGTTAGTGCAAAATTCAAAATAATATAAATACATTCACTCGACAATCTCGTCGACACAAAAACATTCAATTGAAACTATCTTTGACACTCACGTCAACACAAATATATTCACTCGACACTCTTGTCGATACAAATTCATTCACTCGACACTACTCACAAGGTAGCAAGCAGTTTTGGTCCCTTTCCAAATCGATCGAAACCGACTTCTGCCGTCCTTTACTTCCTCCTATGCTCAAACCAGATCGTCTGTGTTCCCAAAAACTTATAACCTGAATTCCTTCAAAGCGAGAGTTAATGGGCATCTTCTGGGGCAGATCGCTCCATCGTAGACCTCATCTACGCTCACCATCAGGCGAGATCGAGGTCAAGAACTGTCTTATAAGGCATAATAAAATTAAAATTAAAATTGTGTTGACGAGACTGTTGATTGAATGGATTTGTGTCGCCAACAGTGTCGACGAGAGTGCGAAGACAATCATTTTCGGCGACGCACATACATTCTCTCGACACTCTTTGAAGCACAAATATGTACATTCACTCGACACTCTCGTCTACACAAATACATACACTCGACACACATGTCGACACAAATACATTCAATCGACACTCTTGTTGACACAAAAACAGTCACTTGACACTCTCGTCGACACAAATACTTTCACACAACACTCTTGCCGACACAAAAACATTCACTAGACACTCGTCGACACAAATACATTTACTCGACACTTTTGTTGACACAAATAAATTCACATGCCGCTCCCGTCGACACAAGTACATTCAATCGACACTCTTTTCGACATAAATACAAGCAAAGGTGCGATGGCACAAGTAGCTTTATCTTTTTCTTTATCTCACCGTGTGTAGCCCGCACCATGCAGTACCCTTTGTCGCCGGTGACCGCAAGCCTGTCCTCGGAGATCTTGAGCTGCGGCGCACGGTCGTGTAGCGCGAGCAGAACGCCGCCGGGGCACAGCGAGCGGTACAACCAGCCCGGGATGGGCTTGCCGCTCCACTCGTTGCTCTCGTCGAACTCCTGGTAACGGACTTTGAGATTAAGACTTGTTTCATAGTATATTGCTTCACGTTTAGTACAATGATCTCTCAAAAAAAGAAGTATTTTATTTATTATATCAATTCTTATCTTCGCCTCGCACCGCCCTCGCATTTCTGACGCAAAGCAGCACTATTTTGTATTGCTATAAACACAGGCCACAAAGGCATAAGAACTATAGTTTCAGTCGCAGAATGCCCTTGTGTTGCAAGCGTGCATAGGCTGCAAGAACTGCTCTCCATCAGAAAAGACGTAAGATCATTTGTCAGTTAAAATTTGAAAAAAAAAATCTGACCTGTCTAAAAGGCGCGTGCGGGTCGGGCTCCGCGAGAATGTATCTGTAACCATCTTTGTTGAACGGGTGCTCGGTAGGGTAGCCGTGCGAGGGCAGCTTCAGGGCGCTTAAGTCCGCCGCGCGTCCCTTCTTGCCTATGGGCGCGCCCGTGTCGGAGGCCCCGCCCACTGCTGGACGCCTTTTGCCCTGACGGCCTTTGACATTGCCCGCGAGAGGTACTGGAAAGAAAACGGTAAAGTCCCTGCTAAGTATTAAAATAATCAAAGACAAAATGTTAATAAGATGTGCCGTTAAATAAGACGTTACAGCTAATAACGGCCACTTTTAACTATAACGCCGTATTTAACTAAACCATAACATGTCAGATGTTCATTAGGTGACGTAAAAATGCTTAATTATTTCATTCAAATAGTCTGTTGAGCATAATTTGATTTTCTATCTCTAATTACTAGATATGTTTTTTTTTCATTGGCGGCGCTAGCGTGGAGCTTAAACACTCTTAAGGATTCTTACAAGTTTAACTTAAGCAAAGTGTAACAACTAATTATAGGTAAACACAGCATGCTTAGAAATAAAGACTATTAAAGAGGATGGAAAATAAGATGCAAGCGCTCTACACCCAGAGTCCTCAAATAATATGGAGCTATGTTACTTATCTCTTACTACCATAAAAAACAGCGCTACTGATTTTGTTATTTTTGTAAGTCTTGAGAGATAAAATGGTGGTAGCGTGGTAATAGTAGTAGCCTATCAAAAATGGCATAAACAAGGACTAATATCCCGTAGTTGTAAAATGTTTTTGTTTTGTTTATATAATTTTTAACTAACTAACTTAATTATGATCGGATGTTAACGACGGTAGTTGTTGACATTGAATGGACGCCTTTGGCTTTCAAAGTAAAAAAGTAAATAGTGTTGACTAATTTCGGCGGGCTGGTTAGAACCACGATAGCGCAATTGCGAGAGCACCTGACCCGGTATGTCAGAAGGGTGCAGGTTCAAATCCTGCGCGTGGAAATTTTTTCAACATTTGTGTTTTTTTAATCCCGTAGTTGATCTAGATCAGACTGTGTATGATGGCTTTTGAACACTTCCATCAAAAAGAATTCTAAGAAAAATTAAAATCAGTAACTAGCTCACTAATAGTAGGTTACTGGTTCTGTTTAGGACATCTTCCTCAGTTACTGAACTGATTAATTTTCCATTACGTCACCCAACCTCTTGCTTATCATATGTAAACCTATTTAGAACAGACAGACAGAACTTTTAAAGGTTTCGCAATGACATTTGAATTTTGTTTCAGTATTTACTTTTTATCGTTTTTTTTTCCTATTTCTCATTCAGTCTCCACTTTTAGTGAAGAAACCACCTAATCCATACAACGTAATGTATTGAGGAGTATATTCAAGAATATTTTAGGTTTATTATACGTAAAGGAAAAACAAGGAAATAAGTAATGGCGAAGGGCAAGTTTACCATTTTTTTTCACGAATTAAAGAAAGAGAAGGGTCTCAATGACATGTGACGTATAGGTATATTTAACGCGTATAAATTCGACATCTATATACATATAATGACTTATCCCGACTGATTCATCATCGCCGAGCCTAAACCGCTGAAGCTAATTAGATGAAATTTAGACTGTGGGTAAATTAAGTGACGTAACCAGCCACTTCTAAGAAAGGATTTTACGAAAATCACACCCTAAGGGGGTCAAACAGGGGGTGAAAGTTTGAATGAAAGTCCGTCAGTTTTTAAGTAAAGTACATGAAAATTGATATTTGGCTTCTTGATAAGAAATAAAGAATGCCGTGTCTCAGGAATTTTGTTTATTTTCTTTTAAAAGAGTAAAAAAGGGAAGAAGTTTTTTTTGGGGAAATCGTTATTTTTTTAATAATAACTATCAAAATGAATAATTTTATTGATCTATAGATTTTTCAATAAAAATAAAGAATGACGTGTTTTAGCATTTTACGAAAAATCTGCCCTAGAGAGGTGAAATAAGCTTGGAAAGTTGTATGGAAATCTGTCATTCTTTAAATTTCGGTATTTGGCCTGGTAAGAAATTGAAAAGTGTTTCAGGATTTTTGGAAAATGATCCCTTAAGTAGGGGGGGATGACAATTTGTACAGGAGGTTTCAAAACGGACCAAAATTACTTATACAGAGTGATCTTTATTACGTTGTTTTGTGTTAGACACTTTTTACTTATACCCTTATGATATTAACCTTTAATAAGTTTGGCTTTTATTACGAATAAACACAAGTCGTGTAGCCCACGTGAGCAAAGCCGCGAACAAAAGCTAGTCTTTAATAAATCTTCATCACCACTATTAGGATAACGTAACAGTACTGATGCATGCACATATGTCCCATAATCCCCACTTGGCTCTGAGGTCAACGTCGTACCTATTACGCAACGATTCTTTTGCGCGTTCTTTAAATCTATCTTTACGCGAAAGTAACTTGACTATTTGCTTCTAGGAATATACTAGTTGCTTTACTTTTGCATTCAGATTATTTATCAATACTAAAACTACTGTAACAATGAAATTAAAACTCACTAACGTCACACCCATCCACCATTACTACGTATGTGACCTTGCCATACAGTATTAAGTTCTGATAATGATACACAGTCATTTAGTTATACTACCTACATACAGATTGTAAGAAAATTGCGGCGCGAATCACCGAAGCACCGTTAGCCATACGAGTTGGTACGACGACCAAAGGAAACAATTATTTATGCCAAAGACTCACGACATGCATTGGTCTTTAGTCCAATAGAGCTTAAACAGCAAGACGCTCTTTCACGCTAAATTGAACTTTATATTTAGAAACGTAAGACCAAGAGGCAAGTATAATTTACTGAACGTGTGAATATATGGTTTTGATTATAATAAATGGAATCAATTCAGATCTGCGCTACATAAGGTCACGGCGATCAGTTGTTGATACAGTAGGTGTTGATTTTTTATTAATACTTTTCTACGTATTTGAGAGATAGTATCTTAAACGAGTTCTCGATGTGGTTACATAAAGTTGGCATTTTAGGTATACAGTCTATATGTCTTGTCAGTATCTTAAGTATTATTGGTTGTTATGAGAAATTAACTCAGCTGGTGTAATTGAAAGAAATGTAAGTATTTAAAAAGTAACATTTGCATTAGCTTTAAAGTCTTAAATTAATACCACAAGGTAATAAAGAACTGTTTTAAGACAATATTAAAAAATACTAAAAATATATAATCAAAAAATTATGTATACTATTATATACTAACACTTACTATCCATGTCGATGGCAACACAAATATCAGAGCTCAATGGCTGACCAACTTTTGGGTGTAAGTTACTGATAAGATAATGAAGACGGCTTAGAACGCACCACGAGGCTCCTCGATACCATACCGTAGATGGCTACGTGACACGACGTATGTACAGATGTATACATATATACAAATAAGTTGTAGTTCCGATATAACAGAAAATTACGACTCTTTATCCCGTATCGAGCGCCCTTCAAAAGCAAATACGGTATAGGTTGGTAAGCATACAGACTTGTTCAATTAAAATACGTATTGTGTAAACATCTGTTCAAAAGGCGAATGACGACGCTTGATAGCAGTGATAACAAAAAACGTGTCAAAGAAAGAAAAAAAGTGTTACTAAATATTAATTAAAAATATTGGAGTAGACTCACCAGCCATTAAGTTCAAGGTGATTCAGTTAACAATGTTAAATCTAAAATCAATAGAGGAGAAATCGTACGCTAAAGCGGCAATGCCTGTGTGAGACTTATCGAGAGACATGAGCACACTAGCGCGCGACGCACTGTTCCGTGCGCCAGTGTGCGTCCGCCGGCCGTGTGTTTACAAACACAACTGTCGGTCGGGAAACAATGTCATTATTCAGTGGATGTCTGTAGTGAATAATTTTATATGTGCACCGCGTTATGTGGACGCGACGCGAGCATAGGTTTTTCAAGCTTTTGGCTGAGTTCCAATCTGAAGTGTATCGAAGAATATGGAGAGTCGACTACAAAGAAAATTTTAGTGAACTGCCTAAAAATGCCGGACATTTCACGGGTGTGTTATAAATTTACATAACTGGTAAATACACGATGGTATTGTTTAATCAAATATTTCTAGCAAGGCCATAGGTACATAACTAATGAAGAAAGCTGGCTAGTAATGAAGCCAAATATGAAATGTTAATAAAATGAGTAGGTATTCTAGTCTTTTAAGGATTTTAAATTACATGAGAAACACAATGTCTCTCACCAATACAGATGTATTGGTGTGGACTGCGTCGAATACCTAGGTAGGTACCTACTACGTACGTAGGCTGCCTAGTTCTAACTACTGAACTGCTGACCCAATTCACAAGTCTCTGATTTATTGGCAGGTTAGAAGAATAGAATAGAATATATATTTACTTGCAGAAAACATGGTACATTTTTGGTTTTTAATATAATATTTATCGCCATGCCTTAAACTAATGATTATAACATTAAAAATATACGGAGAATTTATAAAATGCATCTCAATAATAAAATAACTTAATACAATTTATGTCAATAATTCATTTAAAATACCATTAACAATATAAATCTAAATACAAAATCTAAATAAACAATCATATATTGAAATCAGCAATATTAATAATTATTTATTAATATTTATTCGGTCAATCAGTGCGTCCTACCAGTCATGCATGACATACGGAACCGAAACGTGGACACTCACGGTAGGGCTGGTTCATAAAAGGGCTATGCTGGGAGTTTCTCTGAAGGATCGACTTCGGAATGAAGTGATCCAACAGAGAACGAAAGTAATCGACATAGCCCATCGTATCAGCAAGCTGAAGTGGTAGTGGGCCGGTCATATTAGCCGCAGAACCGACAACCGTTGGGGTAAACGAGTTCTCGAGTGGAGACCGCGTATCGGCAAACGTAGTGTAGGACGCCCTCAGACTAGGTGGAGCGACGATCTTCGCAAGGTGGCTGGCAAGAGCTGGATAAGAGTAGCCGCGGATCGTGCTCGGTGGCGTGCACTTGGAGATGCTGAATATTTATTCAATTCAATGAAGGAAAATTACTGAACAGTCAAAATTTATTTGCAATTTTTCTAATGTGTCCATCACGCCAGAATCTTATGAATTCATCAGTGTCGTAAAAGCAATTTTCAACTAAGATTCTAAAAATGATCGTTGTGGTTGATCGATACCTGTGTTGTTATTAGTTGGATATTGGATTGGATATAAGTTAACGAATATTTCGACAAAATACCGCATCGTTGCGTCATGTGTAATTGGAAGCATTAACCCATCAAAAAAATGAAGAGCACAATTACAACAAGACCAATACTAGATTCAGGATCTATCGGACATTCTGGTGTAGTGATGCTTCAATTGAACATCTTGTGGTCCAGGGCAAAGTTGAGGGCACCCGAGTGCGCGGTAGATCGCCGATGAGATGGAAGGACCAAATAAAGGAAGCAGTAGAAAATCCCTTATACGCATGCAAAAAAATGGCATCGGTCAGGGGAGAATGGCGTCGGCTGGTCAGGCGGCTCACTGTGACCACTCACTCTTCTTAGTCGTTCTTAGTCGTTACACTCTGCCAAGAGTGTAACGACTAAGAAGAAGATCGGACATTATCATCGCAATTGTAATCAGAAGAAGCACAGAATCATAAGGTGCGTTCGAGGATTGTTACATTATAAACGCTACACGTCCACAAGGGCATGGTGGTACTAAAATTGACAAATGTATGTGAATATTGAGTTTGGCGAAAAAGAAGCATGAAGGAAGACTTCATTCCGTAGTAATTAGAGCGTTAGGTTGTATGCGTGTGATGAGTCAGAGGGACGAGAAATAGTGTGATTAACAAAGGAAATGGTGACAGCAAATCGAGAAAAGATTGTTGAAGAGGCTTGGTAATGTGGAATGGATGGATAAAAGTAGAATTATAAAACAAGTTAACAGTGCGAATGCGAATGAAAAAGCTGGTAATGCTACACGTAGCGTAGGTATTACGTATTGCAGCTAAACCTAATGCTACCATCTTAGACGGACCACGAGAGTAAGGATAGTGTGGACGCGCGCACAGTATCAAAAGGAAAAGTTAGGCCATTTGAAACTAATCAGGTGGAGGTTTTTTAAACGAAAGTGCAAGGACCGAGGCCTGCACGAAACAATAATGTTGACGATCCGTTTTGTGGTCGCCCAGCAACACGCACAACGATTAAAGCATGTAAGCTGGCTGGCTAGGTAAAGTGAATTGAATCTATAATTTTGACAACGAAATTCTCTTTTCGTATTTTATTCACTCAACAACTATGGCCACAGATATGAAGTATAAGTCCATGATTAAATGCCTGTATCTCAGGAAAGATTTTTTTTTAAATACAATAATATTTTCTACAAAATGATCATCTGCCAAATTGCATAGCAATTTGTTGGCAGCAATTCTCTTCTAGGTTTTTTAATTTTATTTTACATTTAAGCTTTTTAAACTTTTATGATTTTTGTTTGATGAAAACAGTAGGTCTGTGTTTTTAGCGTTAACTTAACGGCATCACCGGACTTTAAAGGGTTCTTTAACATCGAAACACCTTTAGAGGGTTCCTAGAGGGAATGGCATCACGAAAGCGTATCCCCGTTCCCTACTAGATTCTCCGAGGGGTTCGGATCAGATGTGACTTGAAACACTATCTAGTTTTTGGTCACTGTAACGGCGATCTGACTGGACTTTATGCCTATAGCAACCAAAAAGAAAAATGATACCTATATCTCCCCGAAAATGGAACTGAAATCTATTTAAAAAATAATTATTCTAGTACCTACCAGTAGTACTTACTAAACTAAAAAGGGAATCGCGTAACATAGAGGAGGCTCATGCCCAAAAAACGGTGGATATGGGGGGAAAATGATGATGAAATGAGTCAAACTTGTCCTCGGAGTATATTCACATGTATGGAGTCACGATATTATAATGTTCTGTTAGTTAGTTGTTAGTATATAGTGTTCTCTATTCTAAGATTATAAATAAAATAGATTAATATTTATTATCTCTATCTTAACAACAACGCAAACGTCGATTCTACGTATTTGCAACAATGCAGTTGTAAATATGTAATTAGTACTTAATGCCACTACTTACCTGGACAATACATATTGCTAAGAAACATTTACGAAAATGAAAAAACACTATTAAACTAGATTAGCGTCGATAGAAGAGTTTGAATTCAATGTTTTTCATTTGTCAAGTAATACATATCTATACTCGTATTGGAGTTTTTAGTGTCTTTGGTCAAAATAGTTCAGTAATTTGTGTAGAGGTTTGCCACAAATAATAGTCAAAACCTTTTGATGACACCACATATGGTTTAATGCTCTAAGCACGACATGTACATGTATGATTAAATGATTATTATTTTTTTACGATTTTATTTTCCTTAATATAACAATATAGTTATTTGCTATAACTCGTACATTTGAATTAAAATAGCAGTGGTTTGATCCAAAAAAAAAATATATTTACTGAAATCAAGTGATATAACTTGTAAATAATTTATTATACTACGTAGGAAGCTTAATGGCACAGCAGCTTCCGCCTTGGAGTTGCGATCTTACATGTTAAGCTACTTTTGCAATGCTGGGTTATTAAGATGGATCACCAAATTAAATTAGTTATTTCGAATAACTCCGGGCTTTGGAAACCGTTAGTTTCAATTGTTGTAGTAAGGTCCCCCCCTCATCCGCATTGGGTCAGCCCAGTAGGTTATGGGCCCGATCTCCCCATGCGATTTTGTGGGAGGGAATAACCTTTTGTAGGTATTAGAAATAACCATTAACTATGTTGACACGAAAAGTTTTCGAATTGTCAATATCTGGTTATCAAAGATCAGTTACGAACGTGGACTAAAGGGGAAAAATACGCCAGGGTGGATTAGAGTACAAAAAATAGTGACTATTCTGAATACATACAAGGTGGCCGGTAGATTGACGTCCAAAAGAAAAAATTAGGTCTCTCGTGTCGTGGGTTACCGAATCACCCCCATGTATGTTCCGCGATTTTTCACGGTTTTCGAGTTATGAATTTTTTTCTAAATTTTTGAGAATTTTCAAGCGATCAACTTAAAAAATTTCTAGAAAAAAAAGTAGAAGACTTTTTTGTATTTTTTTTTTGCAACGAAATCTTCATAAGTTGTACTTTTATGCATAAAAAAATTAGCTTCGTAACTTTGATGAAAATTTGGAAATGCAGGTCTCAAGAATAAAAAATACGATTATTGAATTATGACTAGAACATTAAGATTAAAATTAAAAATCTAAACAGATGACTGCATGGTTTTTTAGTGATCCTAAAACATGCGACATACTCTCAGCTTTTTTCTAGAATCGGCCTTCAAAGACAGCCACGTGGTATTTTTTTTAAATAATCCATGTGATTAAAACAAAAAGTCTTGCTATTTTATGGTTCCTAATGTTAAATTGGTTTGTTAACTAACCAAAAAATGCCTAAAAATTTGACATTTTGTTTAATTTTAGTTTTAAATTTTATCAATTCTGCGCGTTGCATTCTTGCGAATCATGGGTTGTAAAAGTGAACGCGATTATTTTACCTGCAATAACAATAGGTCGACCGCGAGGATAGAGACGGAATAATTGCCATCTCTCTCACTCTCAGTAGCGCGGGCGACAACCCAAGCCAACGCCAAAATGTTATCTCAGTCGTACTCACTTTGTGTTTACTGCTACTCGTGTCGCCATCGCTCACCCCAAATTTGCTTGCCCTACTTTTTTGACTACTTTGCTCGTTTACTGGACTGTTTTGCCTTCTGATTTGGACTTTGTTTACTTGGAAGTGAAAGAGATGAGTTACACATTAAGTGAATATGCAGAAATGCATTATTTTTATGGAGTTGCACAAGGCAACGGCCGAAGCAGCGCGATTGTATCGCGAACAACTTCAACGACGTGGTGGGCCGCAACCTGCACATTATCCCGACCATCGTGTTTTTATTAACACGCACAACACGTTGATGGCAGGCCACATTCCTGGTCAACGCGGTGGTCGTGAAGGAATCCCTCGAGTCGATCCAGATCGCAGAGAAAGAGTGCTCGAAGAAGTTCAGCGAAATCCGTCCACGAGTACGAGAAGAATGGCTCGTGCTCTGGGCATCCCAAGAACGTCTATTCAAGCCATACTTCACGATGAAGGATATCACCCTTTCCATATCCGACGAGTTCAAGCTTTGCTACCTGCAGACTACCCATTGCGCGTTGAATTTTGCCAAACCATGTTACGAAGCAGCAAGAAGATCCTGGATATTTCGATAAAGTTTTGTGGACCGATGAGTCACGATTTGAGCGATTTGGAATATTCAATATTCATAATTACCACTCGTGGGCAATCGAGAATCCACACGAAACGAGAGATTCATCTTTTCAACACCGGTTTAGTGTTAACATGTGGTCGGGTATCCTCAACGGCGAACTTATTGGCCCGTTTGAATTGCCATCCAGACTTAATGGAGAAATTTACAAAAACTTTTTAGAAAATGAACTACCATTGCTGCTGCTAGATGTGAATCTTCAGCTTCGACGCACCATGGTTTTTCAAAATGATGGCGCCCTGTGTCACTACGCAACGCAAGTCCGAAACCACTTAAATGAAACTTAAGTTTAAGTTTAACTTAAGTTACTGTTGGGGAGATGGATCGGACGCAGCGGACCAATCAGATGGCCTCCACGCTCACCTGACCTTAACCCAATCGACTTCTTTGTGTGGGGCTATTACAAGGAAATCGCTTACGCTCGAGAATGTTCGAGTGAACAAGAACTTAGAGAAAAGATTACAGAAGTCGAACGTGTTGTGAGAGAGAATAGGGAAGCTTTTAGACGATTAAAAGGCAATTTTTTACGAAGGTGTAGAATGTGCATTGCTGCTGGAGGTGGCCACTTTGAAAACCTTTTGTGAATTTAAAAAATAAATTTTCTTTCTGATTACCATCTCTGATTTATTGACAAAACCACCTCTTACTTAAAACGTTTGTTAACTAATCTCTTAAGAATTTTTAGTTATCAGCAAATTGACAACCTTAAAATTAAAAACTCAAAATGTTATCTAATCTTAGCTTTTTTGCGGCAATTTTTGGTTAGTCAACAAACCAATTTAACATTAGGAACCATAAAATAGCAACTTTTTGTTTTAATCACATGGATTATTTAAAAAAAATACCACGTGGCTGTCTTTGAAGGCCGATTCTAGGAAAACTAGCTCATTAAGTACTACTTTTTTTTAATGATTATGAAAGCTGAGAGTATGTCGCATGTTTTAGGATCACTAAAAAACCATGCAGTCATCTGTTTAGATTTTTAATTTTAATCTTAATGTTCTAGTCATAATTCAATAATCGTATTTTTTATTCTTGAGACCTGCATTTCCAAATTTACATCAAAGTTACGAAGCTAATTGTTTTATGCATAAAAGTACAACTTATGAAGATTTCGTTGCAAAAAAAAAAATACAAAAAAGTCTTCTACTTTTTTTTCTAGAAATTTTTTAAGTTGATCGCTCGAAAATTCTCAAAAATTTAGAAAAAAATTCATAACTCGAAAACCGTGAAAAATCTCGGAACATACATGGGGGTGATTCGGATACCCCACGACACGAGAGACCTAATTTTTTCTTTTGGACGTTCCGGCCACCTTGTATAATTAAACAAAAAGTGGGTAAAATTTTAGATTATCATTTTATAAGTCAATCCCAATAATAATATGAATAACTAGCGGCAGCGGCCGCCCGCAGTTATCGAGATAAAAAGTATCATATGTGTTAATCCAGGTTATAAACTATTTGTATGCCGAATTTCAACCAAATCCATCCATCCGTTGCAGCATGAAGAAGCAACAAATATACACACATACACACAAACTTTCGCATTTATAATATTAGTGTGATAATAATAATAATAAAAGTTTTTAGTAAAACAAATTCAGAAACTAAATAAATCCACTTTTGAGTCCGAAAATTACAATTTGAAATGTGATCCATGGGCGTACCCAGCTTCTGGCCTAGGAGGGGGCAAGTCAGATTTTTTAGGTCGGATCGTCCGCGGCTGTTTTGTCATATACATTACACAAACACACCTACACGAAACATTAGGTATATGTAGTGTAATGTGTAGGGCAAACAGCCGCAAATGATTCTGCTTTATAGGTAGTTAAATAAATAAAAGTAAATTTGACTATGCATGCATGCAGAATGTATGTGCGTGTCACAATCACAACACAATATCAATCAGACAGATTTCTATAGTTTGATATAGACACTGAATGAATATTTTTTAATGGGTTGTATTTAATCGATCACCAAACTAACCTAACCTAAACCACAAAAATACTAAGTTAGCACCTAAAAATACAAAGTCAGCACCTAAACTACTATTTAGATGCTAACTTAGCATTTTAGGTGCTAGCCTACTATTTTTTTGTGGATCAATTTATAATTTCTCTTTTTTAATCACCTACGTTTGATTTAGCTCCTTCAAAGCAATAAAATGTCAAATAAAATAAAATAGTTGCTCGCAACCTCAGCTCGCAACTCCCTACCGAAGAGTATCGACATCGAATATAGCCGAGCGTTCGCTTCGTCCGCCATCGTCGCGCGCGGTTTTTTGGCAATTGCACCGTGCATTTTGCCAGTGTCTACTGCGCGGTTTATTTAAAAGTTAGAGCATAAGGCCCCGTTTACACTTTGATTAGTAATTAGGCGAGTTCATACATGTTCTGCGTTTCGTGCGTATTGTTCTGTATATTTATTATTAACTTCTGTTTATTTGTGTTATATTATAATGTAGTTGTTTGCTGTTACTAATTAAAAAATGATACACATAAGTATTGAAAATAGATACCTTTATAAATTGCACCATAGAGTCCGTCAAGTAATTTATTAATTACGTTTTCATTGCTTTTGTTGCTAGCTGTACTGTACGTTCTCTGTAGTAACTGACACTAACGTCGTGTTTTAAAATCGTTTGGAGTTGGTAGGACAAGAAAAAACAGATTTTGGAGTTGGTGGGACATACTGCATGGAGTTTTAAAATTCCGAGAACAATACATTTGGAGCTAGCGGTACTAAGCCAAAAACCATTGAATGATGGATAGTGGAAAAATCCGCTAAGTACCGTTGGCAAGGAATACTGAGTAATAAAAAAATTTAAATGGATTTTTTTTTACAACATGTGTTGTAAAATAATACAGATAAACATAAATTACAGGTAGTTTGCGGACCTCTATTTTTTTTATATTTTTAAATGTTTTATTTATGTATTTTGTTTTCAGAAAATATTTAAAAATGTAAATTTATATGAGAAAAAATAAATAAAGAGAATAATCAGAAGGCAACACTCCTGGACACGGCACGCATTGTCAGGAGGTTTCTTTCTCTGCAGCCTTAATCGCCGGTAGCTTGAGTCCTCCTCCGTTGCTGGCGGTGTTCTAGGTTTAGGTTTTTATAAAAGTTGTATTTTTTGTATGTATTTTGTTATATTTTACTTTTTATTTAATTTTTATAAAACCTAGATCTGAGATTAAAAATAAATAAAAGAGAATAATAATAAACATTTTTATGAGTAAGGAACCATAAAATTTTGAGATAACAAGCAACGCATCGCATATGCATTGCAGCAACAGAAAAGTGAGGGTTGGTAAGGTTTGCAGTGGAGATCAGTGACTAAAACAAACCAGAAACAAACTTTTGAAGATTATTATTGTATTGTTTAAAAAATATATATTGTATTTTGGTCAAAATAATTATTTGTAAAACATACCTCTTGTTTTCTGAAAAATGTTGACATGTCAGTTTATCTTTTATAATAAAATATAATGAAGATTTTTTTTATAGACAAAACCTAGGGCAGGTTTTGTCTAACAAAAAACTAGACACTGGCAAAATCAATAGCGAGAGTCATCTTACAAGAAATTGAATCTTATGCTTAGAGCATTACACCAACTAAATTAATGCTTTAAGTGCTTATGTTTTGATGCCACTGTTAAAGCAATTGTTTGTGAAATGAAAAACATTGACAAATGAGGCTTGTGAAAATTTGCTAATTGTGTGTGAAACATTATAGAACCGTAAGGAACCCAACAGTTAGCCTTGACAAAAGTAGCCAACAGAATAGGCAAAAACCAAAAAAAGTAAGATCAATTAGACCAGAACAGGTCAGTCCCAAGCCAAACAGTCAGCATTAAAATAAATGCCGGCGACATTGATGACTGCATTCCAAAGTGGTGTCAAAATGCTATTTAGAGTGGGCTTTTTAAATTACATGGACATATTATTGTGTGTATAGTGAGATGAGCTAGTGATAATTGATACTCACCGGTAGCAATGCCCATATCGGTGACCTTAAGCTGGCCCTGCTTGATCATAGCTTCATAGTTAGGCTTGATGGATGTAAGC
Source organism: Eudonia mercurella (assembly GCA_963082485.1). Classification (NCBI taxonomy): domain Eukaryota; kingdom Metazoa; phylum Arthropoda; class Insecta; order Lepidoptera; family Crambidae; genus Eudonia; species Eudonia mercurella. The sequence continues at coordinate 17,844,057 of OY720028.1, forward strand.
TGCATGTTGAATAGACCAAACATTGGACCTAAGGAAGGATCTTCCTCATATGTGAACAACACCTGGATATCTTTAATCAGTGCCCTCTGCACAGTTGCATACCAGGATTGAGTTACTCTGAAGGGGAAATAGTAAATTTTAAAAAATATATTCATATAATATATTTATTTAGCTTGCACTACATAAAAATGTATATTTTGAAATGCTTCACTATTTAAGTACAATAAATAACATGATTAAATGGTGTTGGACATATCTTATGACTATATGAAACATCTTTTAGAAGCTTTAGAGTTTTTTGACCAAATTGAAAGGTCAGGTCAAGAGCACCTTAACCCTTTAACGGGCACAGCATGTTCAAATTTTTCATTGGTATTCGATCTTATCTCAATTGTATAAAGTTCAAAATATGGTGGCAATATATGGTGGCAATATATATGCCACTGCCCTATAAAGGGTTAAACCGCCAAGCATGTATGAAGAAATTAATGAGAGTAGAAGAAACAAAAAAGGTGTATAATAATCATAACAAGTGGCAGGAAGTGGTCTCCGCCTACCCCTATAGGAAACAAGTGTGATTTTATGTACATATTACATATAATTTCATTGTTGCTATATTTTCTAGTTATACACTGTGTATATTTGCGAGAAGCCCCATCCTAGTGGCCTGGATTTGCAGGTTTTTTACAGATTTTTTTTCAGGCTTCAATCTCCTACAATAATAGGATATGGTTTATATTGATACATTATTCATCATCATCATCTTCTTAGCCAAAAGGATGTAATATAGTATTATGTTATTATAAAAAAAGCAAATAAATGATTTATTATTTATTATTATTATTATTATAAATCTAATATATTCTTAGCCTTTTGTTATTTCTTATTGTAGAGTTTTGAATTTATGTATGACATGTACCTATGTAAATGTAGGGTGATATAATAAAAATACAAAATAAAACCTTCTAGGCATTGTTGTCATAGCCTCCCAATATTGATCGATGTAGGGTATGATCTCGCGATCTTTGCTGAACAAAAGTTTGCTGCTTCCGTCCTTCACACTTTCCTGTCTCAGATTTGCTATTGCTGTAAGGCACATCTGAGGAAATGCTGAAATTGTTAACAATCATTTTAGTTTACTTATAGTCTTAATAATATGCATTATGCAGTAAAAAAAAATAAAAGTAATTTTGTTTTTTGGATAGATTAAACAAGACAAACTTTTTTGTACATTGAGATTTTTGCATTCATAAACTTTTATTTATATACTGTAGTTACCGTGTATACTTACGAGCTTGATTTTTCTTAAAGGTTTCCAATCCAGTTGGTGAACAGTTTTTGCATATGAAAAGGTAATTGGTCATGAATGGAACCAGCTTGCCTAACTGATACCCTATACAAGATTCATGAAACCATCGATTACATGACGCGCAAAGTAGTTCGGCGATGTTCAAGTTACGGTCTTTCCCGCTAAAACAATGAAAAAGGTTAGACCCATTGACAAACGTAAAGTCAATTAGAAATATATAAACTTTATACGTACCAGTAGCAACTACCCTGAGATTCGTTAATCATTTTATTAGATCTGCTTTTATCAATAATTTCCATTGTCTTTTGAGATTCAGATTGCATGTTGTAATTGTGAATATTCATAGAGGCAATATCAAATTCGCTCATTTTTTTTAATACTTCATGAGATCTAATTGTGACATTACTTGGAACTTGTTAAATAACTTCACTTATGTAAATAAATATCAAAAAATGTTATAAATTGATTTTATAACAGTTTCGCATTTATTTATTTTTAGAGAAAAATAACAATATATTTGTACTTTAGGTTTTTTTAAATCTGCATAAACTTTCATTCTTAATTAGGGACAGCAAAGAGATCTGTAGCTTATACAGCCTTATCCTTCTTTTTTAAATTTAAAAAAGAACTAATGTATTAATAGTTCACTTTATATCAACACGTTCAGCATCATTATTCTTGTATATGGCCTTTAATAATAATGAATAATAATCAAAGCTCGTTTATAATATTTATTTGTGTTTATTTAATTTTATATAACGTAAAAAAAACAACTAAACGCAGCTTGCTTGCATGGTTTTGTTTTATTTTTTTTAAGTCACACAGATAGATGACGTATAATTGACAGAAGATCATTAGGGGTATGTTCCAATATACACTGCGAGCACTGTCCAGTCATAGTATAATAAAACAATTACGGTGACTCGGTCCCCGATAGCGATAATAGCCTAAACATGTAGGGTTGGCCGCGCCGTAAAATCAACACGATATAAAATCAACAACTGACTCCCGGTCGTTTTATTTTTAAACGGTTGTTAACTACCTATTTTGCCAATTTAAATCAGAATGAGGTATCTACATATAAAATAAGAACATATGTACTTAGAAATATGAATTCAAGGATTCTAGAGAACCCCTGATCTACCTAAACGTAGTTTGTCAACTGTACCTACAACACAACAACTTACAATGGGTAAGTAGGTACAGTCAACAGCACATCACGGTAAACACTTGCAGTTCGATATTAGTACTTGTACCCACAACATAAGAGCGGTATATACAAAGTCCAAAATGTTTAGTCTGACTGTACCTAATTAGTCCCTTGTTTTCGCGGTAGGGTGTATCGTGTAATCTAAGAAATTAAACTTACAAATCCGTAGGTACAAGTATTTACCTCGCTAATTCACGAAATCTGGAGCAGAACTTAACTCTTTCGGTAGTAAATACTAACACAAAATTGTGCAATCAGGTTAGGCAGGAGATACTCACTCACCGTTCATGTTCGGTAGGTAAAGTAAAGAAAGAAAATTCTGGATTTGACAAGCTGCTATTTAGACATCTATAAACACTGCAATTTCTCTTAATTTTTTAATGAATTGTTGACCTTGACTTACGTTTAACAAATTATATCCTATGAGCGAGTGGCAGCGGCGCAGCGATGAAACACGCAGGCGCGCGCGGCATTACGTACTGGCGCATCATTAGCATCAATAAACTTTGACAATGTGTGCGTGCCACGACGCGTGCGGACGGGCTGGCTCGGCCGCGCTCACATACAAGCCGCGCTCGGTGCGTATGTATGAAGATACCATACTTCTTTTATTCCACCTATAGTCCAGTGCTCATACTAGTGGGAAATTTGTTCCGGGTCCGGGTGTAGAAAAGAGAGCCCCAAAGAATGACACAATTTTTTTTCACGAAATGTCGAAAACTAGCTTTTAAAAAAAGAGTCAATTTTTTTTTTTACTTTTTTTTTGAAAATTTTTGAGCATAAGTGTGGCTCCGGCTCGCTTCGTGAGCCTCCGCTACGTGTAGGTCACAAGACTAACCTAACCTAACCTAGTTGTCCCCGTTGCCACAACATAGTTACAAAATTTTCTCTCCATAGCTCCATACAAAATCATCTAAAAATTAAATTTTACAAGTCTTAGCTCATACAAAACATGATCGAAAAATCGGCTATGTCTCGGACCCGCTTTGCTACACCCTACCCTTGTTCCGTTATGAACTGATAGTATACTGCCGCAGTATCCTAGGAAAATCCTAGGGAAATATATGACGTCATAAATTGTCGCCATTTTTGTACTGTAAGCACTGGCATTTTCGAGGTAAGGTGCTCTCAGCGCTTTGATCACGTGATCAACTGCGTCCAAAATGACATGGATGACAGCATGGATGACAGTATACTGGACTGCGTTCCGTTTTGACTTCACACCTTACTACAGTGCTCGCAACAAAGACACTACTCTCGTTGTGCAGTGCACATCGGAACATACCACTGTCGTTCAGATTTGAATTTCGTACAACCAACACCATAGTTTTTTAATTATTAAAGAAAAGAAGTGATTTCAAATTTCAATTCTCAACTTTTTGTAAGAAAGACTGCATACGCTTTCGTTCCTGTTGTCGTTATTTGAACTATAAAGTCATCAAAATGGATTCTGTTACAAGTACTGATGATTTAAATATTGAAGTCAAAACAAATCAAGAAAACTTGCTTCTTGAAATTATAAAAGGCTTGTGCTATGAGGCAAACGGTGCATTAACATCGAAATTAAGAGGCAAAGTGAACAGAATCATTGCCGATTGCGACCTGACTCATCACACAAGCCTTCACAAACTTAGCTCTGCTGACGAAAGTACAACCACTTTGTTGGGTAATATGTTTATTATGAGTTTTCCAAACTGTTCACTAACTAGCCACAATGCTCGGTTCTCTTTAGAATAGTAAAAAAAGGACTAGAGTAAAAGATGTTCATTATCATCATCAGCTCATTTTTATGTGCCCAAAGCTGTGGCTTGTGTCTTTCCTATAGATGGATAGGGAGAACGATCCATAAACCATCATGCGGGCCCAGTGCGGAATGGTAGTTGTTAACAACTGCTAATGCAGCATGGATCAATGACTTTACATGCCTTCTGAAGCACGGATGAGCTGGAGATAATAAATTTTTACTTAATCTCAGCAATTGCAGGCTGGGTGCATCATCCACTGCGCCATTGAGCTCCTCATCATCTTATCAATAGCTTATTATCATCTAACCAAAGCTATCATAACAGCAGGTGTTATCATTAACCGACCTCCTTGGTCGAATGGCTTGCACACCGGTTTTCATGGTGTCGCCATCTCTGAGGTCCCGGGTTCGATCCCCGGTCGGGTCAATTTAGAAATACCTGTTTTTCTAAATTGTTTCGGGTCTGGGTGTTTCCTATCTATAATAAGTATGTATTTAAGTATATTAAGTATGTTTATCCGTTGTCTAGTTAACCATTTTATCGAGTTTCTTAAGGAAGCTCTTATTGGGGCTAGATAATTGGTGTGAGTGTGGGAAACATTTATTTATTATTAACCAACAACATCTAGTCTCTAGTGAAATCGTTCAGTGTGTATCTTAGCCCACAGCAAATAATGTATGTTTATATCTTAAATTTCTAACACAGAACTTCCTAATTACAGGTTTTATGAGTCAAACAGCTACTGAACTTACTTTTGAAGAGCAAGCTGAGCTTAACCAAGCTATTGTTCACAAGATACAAACCAAACTGCCCCAGTTTACTGCGGAATTGGAGAGACTGAAACAACACACAAACACTCATAACAAGAACCACAGGGTTAAAATAAAGGAACTGCAGGAGAGTTTGGATGATAAGTTGAATGTCTTACAGGAACAAGAGAATGAGAAGGTGGAGCTCATGATGGAGTGGCTCAACCACCGAATACATGATGTGTCGAGGTTCAGTGATAACTCCAGTGAGCTATTGACAATGAAAACTAAAATCTTAGATTTAAAATCAAAGTAAGTTCATTGCATTAACCTTTTTATATAATTGACTATAGGGCTAGATTATTACTGTACACAAACCTTTGTTGTTGTAGAAAAAATGCAGCAAGCTTGCAACCTTTTGATTCATCATCATCATCATCAGCCTAGTCATACTAGTCTGCTGCTGGACATAGGCCTCTCTAAGTGCATGCCACTGAGCACCTTTTAATTGAAGTACAATAATTGACATTTAACAGATGTAGATTGTAGGTGAATATTTTAGGTTTCTTTATTAGACTTATAGCCTTTATAGTTTCTTCAAGTCTTTTATTTATTCATTTGTATGTCAATGTTTTACCACCTCTGTGGTTTAGTGGTTTAGACCACCGGTTTAAACCCAGAGGTCTCAAGCAAGGGGTATATGTTTGCATACTGTGTTTGGTTGGTGGTAGGGCTTGTTTGTCCTCCTGGTTAACTACCACTATCTTATCTAAATATGTCGCCATAACATCAATGTTTGTAGCATTGCTGTATTCCGGCAGCTAGAGATTAGATAGCCAGTGCCTCACTAGTTGAAGATACCGGGTGAAGTGCGCTTCCATCATTGGCCTTATCATCACTTAACATCTGGTGAGATCAAGGCACTGTGCACCCGTAGAATATATAAAAAAAAAATGTCATGCTTCTTGCAAATGTTCATTGTTAGAAATTACACGTAAATACTTATTTCTTAGGTATTTGCTGTTGTGATTCTGAAATATCCGTAATATAATTCCTCAGCAAGCTATGAAGTTCTTTACTTAGCAAATGCATATGATTGTTTTCTTTGCAATCATTTTGGTAGTGACTTCTTTATATTATGCTATATCTCCAAATAATTTGTACTAATTAAAAAATACTCTGTAAATATTGTATACAAAAAACTCAATAAATTTAAAATGTATGTAAATAACTAACTATTGAATTTTTCAGGATCCTGCATTTACAAATCCTGCAAAACATTTTCACGGAGACCAACCAATCCATAAAGGCATACAGCGAAATACACAAGGATCTCAAGGACAGTATCAAAGAAACGGAACAGAGAATAAAAGACTTTCGAGCTATTGTTAATAGTGATAACTAATCAACACTCAGGAAAACTTGTGAAAAAAATCTTAAATTTAGATTTAGTAAAATGAAACTTCTATACATTGTTCAATCTCTTTCATCTTGAAACTATAGATAGATGGTGTAGGTAGAGTAAGCATCTGATTGATTAATTCAATACCTGCAAGGAAAAATATTGTAACTCAAAATTAGGTGATTTTGAATTAGTCTTATTCTTAGTAAGAATAAAATACACATAGGATCAAGAGAAAACTAGAGCACAGAAACGGATGGCACCACCTGCTACACAGACGGCTCCAGAAAGGAATCTACAAAGCTCTCTGGATCCGGCGTGCACATTAAATGCGCAGACGGGACGCGCAACGGGATGGCGCTAGGAAGATTCGCCAGTGTTTTTCAGGCGGAAATATACACAATAATGGCATGCCCTAAGATGGCCGAACACCTTACTATTACAGGAAAAATGGCCACCTACAGCGACAGCCAGGCGGCGCTGAAGGCACTAGGCAGAGAAGAGACAACGTCAGCAATCGTCAAAGAATGCAAGGAATCATTTAAAAAGCTGGCCAAAAGAGTGGACCTGACGATAGTCTGGGTCCCCGGACACGAAGGAAACACGGGAAACGAACAGGCCGACGAACTAGCCAGAAAGGGAGCAGAGGAAAGCTTGTTGGGACCGGAACCCCGGTCGCCAATAGCGCACAATATCACCAAGGAAGTAATAAGCTACAGTATCACAGCAGAAACCAACCGAAAATGGAGATCCTCGACTGGCATGAGACAGTCGAAGATCTTCATCAAGGGAATGGACAAGAAAAAGACTAGCAAACTAATGGGACTCTCCAGAAAGAACATGAGGCTAGTCATAGAAACCATAACAGGACACTGCAGACTGAACAGACATCTGACAGTGATAGGAGTGAGAACCAACCCCATATGCCCAGAATGCACGGAAAGCGAGGAGACCAGCCTCCACCTACTAGCTGAGTGCTCTATGTTCTCACTGATAAGATAGGAGCTCTGGGGATCGGACACATTAGACATAGAAGACCTGAAGGATCTGAAGGTGGAGCAGATACCAAGATTTACCTTAGGTTTACCCCGTCAAAGGGGAGAATGGGGAAAAGGATGAAGTGGCCCACAGACAACGCGGGTGGATTGTCCGTTCGGCTGGCGACGTACCCACAAGGAATAACAAATAGTAAGAATAAGGCTGTAACTCAAATGCATGTAAAATTGAGTTACACTGTTTTTCCTTGCAGTTGTCGTTGAATGTAGGTGTTTTCATGTTTTAATAACATAAGTCATTTTGTGTTTTAAAAATATGCTGCTATAACTTCTTAAAATGGATCTAAGTAAATAAATGAAGAATAATTATAAACTTATACTGATTTCATATAAACCACAAGCCAATAAGGTATTCTTTTCAGAAATGTCTAATTATTTATTATTGATTTTAAAGTAGGTTCCTAAAAACAGATTCTATCTTGCATGAACACAACCGCTCTCTGTCCTTTATGCAGAGTCTTCGACAATTACTGATTATTATTTATAGTATATTAAATTATCACCTGGCTCAAAACTAGACAATAGCTTAATATACTAATATTAAACTACCTAACAATAATATTCATTCAATTCTTCAATCAATTAGATGCTGATTGAACGGAACTTACTAAGTAAGCTGTTGAAAAATTTAAGGAAAGGAGAAAGAGATAGAACTATGTTTAAAATTTTACCACAAGATACCTGATTTTTTTCTTTAGTGTTAATTAATTATTTTGTAACTTAGACTTATTTAATTTTATAAAACTTTGTTTTAATAAAGTGGAGGAGATAGCAATGTTCCTTTGTAAAACGAAAAAAGGCACACACACTGTATTGTAGCTTTTTTTTTATTGGAGAAAATGATTGCTAAATAATGTTTTTGAAATTTTTGTGCAAATTATCACATAAATGTTGGAAAATGTTAAAAATATACTGATATAAATTATTAATTCCATTTTAATGATTATGTGTTGTATTCTAAAGAGGATAATAGGATGTAGGCTAATATTTCAAAGTCAGAAGTGTTTATTTTGACAATTTAAATAATGGTTATGCTCAACGCGTTTGCGATTCCTCTGGTTCTGCGGGTTCTGCGGGTTCTCTCCATCAGGTGACCCGTCAGCTCGTTTGCCGCCTTCTTTTATTAAAAAAATTCAGACCTTTCAAAATATCCTTCTTGCAGATTTTCAACTCTTTAGATTTGCAAATCAACATACTTTCTTGATTTATTTGTATATTTACACGATAATATTATCACAAAAGTACAGTGAAGAAGAAAAGTAACTTTGTAACACACAACCTCCATCAACCAAAAGCCATTAATTACCCATCAGTTGTAGTGATGACTTGATTTAATATATAAGACAGCATATAGGTACATTGTTCTGATCCCAAGGTAAGTAGCTAAAGCACTCGTTTTATGGAAATCCGAAACAACAACGTTACCACTACCACCCAGACCCGACACAATATCGAAAAGTTCGTTTTTGACATTGACCCGACCGGGAATTTAATGTCTTTAAAACAAAATTTGCAAAAACGGGCTCGCTTGTGCATCGACCGTGAAGGAGGACATTTCGAACAATTATTACAATACGTGTGAGACAGTGACTGATGTAAAAAGGTATGTAGTGCTTAATAATTATTTGTAAATGCTGATTCAAACGACAATTTTAAATACGCCAAAATTCTCGCGTCGCGACCAAGTTCGCTAATACCATAGTAGAATGAAACAAGTAGGCCATCTTCATACATACGCACCGAGCGCGGCTTGTATGTGAGCGCAGCCGAGCCAACCCGTCCGTACGCATCGTCGCACACACACACTGACAAAGTTTATTGCTAATAATGCTGCGCCAGTCGCGACTGAGCCACGTAATGCCGCGCGCGCCTGCTTGTTTCGTCGCTGCGCCCGCCGCGCCGCTGCCGCTCGTAGGTTATATATAATTTGTGAAACGTAAGTCAACGATGGCTACAAAAAAATCAGGAGATATTGCAGTGTTTACGGATGTCTAAATAGCAGCTTGTCAAATCCAGAATTGTCCTTCTTTACCTTACCTACCGAACAAGAACGGTGAGTACCTCCTGCCTAACCTTATTACATTATTTTGTGTTAGTTATTTACTAGGTACCGAAAGAGTTAGGTTCTGCTTCAGATTTCGTGGATTAGAGAGGTAAATACATGTACCTAAGGATTTGTAAGTTTAATTTATTAGATTACACGGTACACCCTACCGTGAAAACAAGGGACTAATTAGGTACAGTCAGACTAAACACTTTGGACTTTGTACCGCTCTTATGTTGTGGGCATAAGTACTAATATCGAACTGCAAGTGTTTACCGTGATGTGCTGTTGACCGTACCTACTTACCTATTGTTAGTTGTTGTGTTGTACAGTTAACAAACTACGTTTAGGTAGATCGGGGGTTCTCTGGAATCCATGAATTCATATTTCTAAGTATGTTCTTATTTTATATGTAGATACCTACCTCATTCTAATTAAAAGCGACAGCCCTACAAGTTTAGGTGATTATCGCTTGCTCGGGGGCCGAGTCTGCCTACTTGTTTCATTCTACTATGCTAATACAGTATACCTACCTACTTATTTGCAATTTGTGTGTGACCCTGATGTTTTATTAAGTTTTAGTAAATTAATTACTATCTGCAATGTAATTTTGTCGGTCCTAAGCCCGATAAAGTATGAAGGAAAAGTTTGATTCACAAATCAGTGTTTGCAAATTGAGTTTTACCCCTAATGCGTATTTTAAATATGGCGCTTGAACTCGCCAGCTGAGCGGCTGCGAGGTGGGGCGAGCGGCTTGCTAGCGTATATTACCTATTGACATTAAATTTGTCGGAACTTTTTCCAATTTTAAAACCTGAATAACTTTAATATTGTAACTCCAAAGAGGAAAAGCTTTGTTTAATTGTATTAAATACCCTTTCCTAAATCTACCATATTTTTTTCTGGTGATTAAAAATTAAGGGTGTATAATCTGAATCTCGGAAACAACGGCTCCAACGATTTTCATGAAATTTAATTTATTGGGTTTTCGGGGGCGATAAATTGATCTAGCTAAGAATCATTTTTAGAAATATTTTAGAAATAGCTTATTTTGAGAGCGGTAAACCTTTCATATATCGTTCATTATCGATCATGTTAGTTTGAAGTGGATCTAACATCAATTACATTAGTAATCTGTAGATAAAGGAAGGAATTAGGTTTACCTATTTAAATGTAGGTACACCCATTTACAGTACAGGAGCTCGATGGCGCAGTGGTTAACGCGCCCGGTCTGCGAATGCTGAGATTAAGCAACTTTCGCAAAGGCCGGTCATTGGATGGGTGACCAAAAATGTATAATCTCGAGCTCCTCCGTGCTTCGGAAGGCACGTAAAGCCATTGGTCCCGGCTGCGTAAGCAGTCGTTAACAACCACCAATCCGCACTGGGCCCGCGTGGTGGTTTATGGCCCGTTCTCCCTATCCATCCATAGGGAAGGCTCGTGCCCCAGCAGTGGGGACATAAAATGAGCTAATGATAATGATAAAAGATACACCCATTTGGGTTATCATCTTTATCAAGAACAATATGTATGGATGCCTAATATAATGCTTAGATTTGATTCGCGTGTTGATTGTACCGAGAAATGTCTGTTAGAGATTGCAGATTCAAACCACTTAACTACGCTTTAAACAAATGCAAATTAGAAGTTACTAGTAAAATCAGTTAAAAAACATTTTTATAATAAAATTTTAATGAGGTAATTAGTAGGTACATAATACATATACTCGTAGTATGTATGTCCCTACCATCATGTAGGCATATCGTGTTAGATGTTTACTAGAAATCTTGTTTGTTTGTCAGATTCTGTGATAATGATATTTAGTATTATTCACATACATAATTTTTGTGTAATTTATGTAAATAATTACAAGATTAATAAGTTGTTTATCGAATTCTCATGATAGCGATTACTATTCAACCTCTTAGGCTGAGAACGACAACTTCCTAAAATGGCAAGTTCTGAAAACGACAACTTCCTTAAATGAAAACATTTTAGAATGTCAACTTCCTAAAACGACAACTTCCTAAAATGACAAGTTCCGAAAACGACAACTTCCTATAATAACAACATTTTAGAATGGCAACTTCCTAAAATGACAACATTTTACAACTTTTAGGCGCGTTTGGTCAGTCCCATTCGCGGTTAGTCCAATTCGAGGTTTTCAATTTCCATGGTCTAACGACGGTTTGAGTACCTACTTGGCTACTATGCCAGAGGTCGTGTTTTGAGTCCCACAAAAAAATATAAGTAGGTATTATAAAAAAAATTAAAAAAAATATGGCTGGGAAATGACGTTTTATTTTTAGGTATTAAAAAATATCAGTTATTTCCAATGCGCAATGTACAGCAGTACAGGCTCTGTGGTACAGGTTCCAGTTATAGCACAGATTAGTTAATAGTTACTACGTATATAGTGTCAAAAAAATCTAATATCTTTAAACGAGCAATTATTGTATGTATACAGGGTGGAATTTTGTAATGCCACCTGAAGGGAAAGTACTCTTCGGTCGATACTTGCGTTGCGGTATTATTGTCATATTAACAGCGTTATTTAATTGTTGAAATCTTGAACGACCCAGTTCAAATAATTCAAGTTTTAAAACGTCTTCCTATTGTAAATAGTAATAATATCCCCTTGAGCGTCGATCGACCACCAGGTGGCCGATGACAAAAAATTCTATTGTGTCTGGTATTCGCGCGCTCGAGCTCATAGAGGTGAGTTCACCAGACTTTGTCCGCTAGCTACCCACACAAATTAATAACCACGAGTCACGACTTAAATTGAAATTACTATAATAGCTTTTGTCTTGACAATCGTCCCGTCAGAGACAAAGTAAAAATGTAAACATGATACTAGTACGAAGTTTGTATTGTAAATGATTATTGCGTTTAATGATAATGATTCATGAAGCGTGTTAGATTAGAGGCTGTAGGTAGTTGCTTTAGCGATACAATAGAGGTCGGCTGCGTCAGTGTGTGCTCCGAGCTTTTTAAACAAGTTGCAATGGAACGGACAGAATTATTCGAGTTATTTCGGAGCGGATTTCGGTAAGTTTTCTCGAATATAAAGTGAAAGCGCGCATCTAATTATGTTGCTTCCATCGTGGTATTATCAAATCCGTGACATTCTAAAACTGTTGGCTTTATTTAAAGGGAATATGGTCGTTTTCGTAAATCACATTTTTCCCGGCTGCACTAGTCTCTGCAACGTGTATTAACCGCAATGAAACAAAAAAAAAATTTTTGGAACTGCTTCTTGGAAATCTAGTTTTTACGTTTAATTATTTCCTTGTGACCTTTGTTACCTAGTAGCACTGTGACCATGACTGTGATAAATCTAGGTAGGTATCTAGATAGATCTTTCGTAAGAACTTTAAAGACTTATATTCAAGTTTTTCTTTGTCCCTTAATTGTTTTTGTTGGTATGATGTTTAATGAATAATACAAAAGCCTGCCTTGTACGAACCAATGTCGGAATGAAAATCGTTTTAAATTTAACATTTGATAGTTAGATTGAGATTCTATTATAACCATGGTTTTTGTAGGTATAAATCCCGTAAACTTTAAACATTTAAAAGTTATATTGGTATTGTTTAAAATCCATTTTACGACTATTTTACCTTATACGTAGGTATCATCGTAGTAGTGACCGTGTGGATCCGTTCTAAAAACGGTTAAATAAACACAGTTGTTATTGTTTGCTCGCGATATAAATGAGGATACAAACTGTAAATAAGGTTATACAAATATCGGCCGTTTCCATATCCGTACGTATCCCTACTTAATGTATTATTAATTATTATATTATCATCATCATCATCATCAGCTCATTTTATGTCCCCACTGCTGGGGCACGAGCCTTCCCTATGGATGGATAGGGAGAACGAGCCATAAACCACCACGCGGGCCCAGTGCGGATTGGTGGTTGCTAACGACTGCTAATGCAGCCGGGACCAACGGCTTTACGTGCCTTCCGAAGCACGGAGGAGCTCGAGGTGATACATTTTTGATCGTCCATCCGATGCTTCTAAAGTTGCTTACCGGGCGCGTCAACCACTGCGCTATCGAAATTCAGGAGCTCGACGGCGCAGTGGTTAACGCGCCCGGTCTGCGAGTGCTGAGGTTAAGCAACTTTCGCAAAGACCGGTCATCGGATTGGTGACCAATAATTTATCATCTCGTGCTCCTCCGTGCTTCGGAATTATTATATACTTTAGAACAATAATCTATTGTTTTTATTCCGTAATGACGATAAAGCCAAAAGTGGACGCGCACTTTATCCGGAGACCGGAATCCTGAACTGAGAACTGGCTCTCTCTAACTGTTTCAACATAGGTAAATATTCTACTAACATTATTAACATTGTATAACAATAACATTAATAACATTGTAGGTATACTTAACAAATAGCAGAATCACGGTAATAGTATCTAACAGTAGTGTAACTCGGCCCTATCTTTGAAATAAATGCCTACAGCCGCGCGGTACGTAAACACGCAATAGGGCTGCCCACCTACACAGTACCTATTTTAATTACATCTGCCTACTTTGATTGAGTGAATGTATTTTGTGATAGAGGAGCTCGCAGTGGCTAACGCGCCCGGTCTGTGAGTGCTGAGGTTAAGCAACTTTCGCAAAGGCCGGTCATCGGATGGGTGACCAAAACTTTATCATCACGAGCTCCGTTCTCCTTATCCATCCATAGGGAAGGCTCGTGCCTCAGCAGTGGGGACATATAAATGAGCTGATAATGATAATAATGATAATGATGATTTTGTGATTGTATTATTATATTTTTTATTTAAACAAATAAAATATGTTGTGAATGAAATAGAAAGTGTTCAATAAAAATGCATGTTGTTTTTTTTATTTTTAATTAAAAAACTATGCTTATAATATGTTTGATTTAAGACTTAATAATAAATCAGCCTTATAAATTTGCGACCGAAAAATATTTGCGCCTCGACTGAGACGTACGAAATGCTTTATTATTAAATTTAATAGTGCCGAGTGCCGTTTATCGAGTTTCGAAACTAAATAAAAGCTTGTAAAATACATATCGTCTGCAGCTATCTAAATGTTTCCACTGTAGGTTGAATTGAAATTATTTATTTATTTTTCCCGTACGACACAAAATGCTACTTGGAAAAGGAGCACGGCCTACCCTCCCTCCAGAGGGTTACAATATCCACCACATTGACCCAATAGGTGTTGGTGGATCAAACATGCCAGGTTCTTGGACTTGTTGATCACTCGGATTGTAGGTAGTTTCGCTGTTAAATGACGCGTGATCGCAAACGATTTTCAACTTAAAAGTTGTTCTCCGCCAACTTGTTCGATAGCATCACCATTTATTAGTCTCATAATAATTTCAAAATCAATCAATCGTTTAATTTAATAATGCTTCCCAAAACCTACAACCCGGAGGTTTTAACACGATCGTACCTATCGTATCATGAACCGCCTATAACTACCTAGTTCACTCGTGTATAACTTTCCTTTGCCCTATTCACTTATTTTTATTAATCCAGGCATTTTTTCGAAGGAAGAAACGAAATACTTATCCATTAAAAAAGACACAAATTATGTACCTACTAGTAAGTACATAAATTAAAACATTTTATAGGCTTACCTTTCGGAGTTTCCAGGTAATCTAAAAAATGTTATTTCTGAGTGCGTTAGTGAAGAATTGATGCAACCAAAAACAGCACAATATATTCTATAATTGCTCTTTGCCATACTAAGTAAGTACTTCAACTTATTTTAATCAAAAAAACATAACACTCCTTTTTTCGGCAGTCGTGTAAAAATCGCACGCTTTCTGTTTAAAAAATAATACACCGTCCGTTGGTCACTGCGGCACATTCGCGACTGTTGCATGCCGAGCTCATGCCGAGATCCGAGCGCGTAGGTATAGCTCGCGCTTCGTCCGTTTGTATGAAGTTACACTACTGTTAGATACTATTACCGTGGCAGAATCGAGGTCACGGTCAATCGCGCTTGCTATTGCTTGTATTAAAAAACGACACAAACATTAAAAAACAATTCCGAAAGAGTTGTAAAATTTTCCTGGAGTGTGCCTTAACGGTATGCTATCAAGCTATCAACAACTCAATACTATCTATCATTATCGACTGAATTTTGTCAGTCAAAGCATTTAGTTAATTTTTCTGAGTATTTTTATTATTATTTTTGATTTTGCATTCGCAATGCTAGTAGGTATATAATACGTTACAAGATAAAATTTTAATTTAAAAAACCGGCCAAGTTCGAGTCGGACTCGCGCACGAAGTGTTCCGTACTTTATGACGTATTAAAAAAACTACTTGTTTACTAGATCTCGTTCAAACCATTTTTATAGTTCTTATAGTTTCGGAAAATTGGCTGTGACATAGGGACGGACAGACAGACAGACAGACATGACGAATCCATAAGGGTTCCGTTTTTTGCCATTTGGCTACGGAACCGTAAAAAGCAACCATCTTTAGGAAGCTCGAGTGGGAATCGAACCCACGATCTTTGGATAACCGGCCCAATGCTCAGACCGCTGAGCTACCGAGGCCCCCCCCGGTAGCTCAGATAATCAAAATTTGATCTTGTAATTTTCTGAGGTTAGAGCAGCCTTATTCAATGTCAACAACTATGTCTGTGACTATAAGGCAAACCATTTTAATTGTCGTCGTCCTAGTGTGAGTTTCATTCGTTATTCGATCATGTTAACGAAAACGAGCATTTGTATGGCAAAATGACTCTTCACGTATGCCGCAGGAGGCACTGCTTCAACGCCATACTAATTTTCGTTTTCGTAAACCTAATCTCACACAAGGAGTGCCTTGCTAAGAGTGCTTTTATTTGGCATTTGATTATGTTAACGAAAACGAGAATTATGACAATATATCAGGGTGCCTAGTGTAAGTGTCATATGACATTCGATCACGTTATCGAAAACAAAAATTTGTATTACAAAATTGCAAAAAAATCGCGAAGATAATTGGTGTAGCGTGAAAACAAACGTAGCATCAGTTAATCTCACTCTGCCGGCCCACAAGGTGAAACGAGTCACGAAATTTCTTTGTGCGCGGTGGGATATTTGAGACAGTGAAGCGGTGACTCCGAAGAGCAGCACGTGTACTCCTATGAAGGAAGGGAGAAGGTGGGATGAGGTCAAAGAGCTCTTCAGAGCACTCGCCATGGTATAAGCGGTAAAACACGCTGAGTGACGCAACATCTTTACGCATTTGCAGAGATTCGAGAGTATCTGTGCGTAAATTAATTTATATTTTTCATTTAATTTTAATGAATGAATAATAAATTGGCCTTTGCATTTTTTGTTGATGCAATTCAACTATTACACTTACAGAGATAAGTATCTACTAAATACACATAGTTACTCAATTCTCGTACTTTGTGTCTTTAATCCGATAACACTATCTTCATTGTTGCGGCTTTAAAATCGTTTAGTGGGACACATTGTTTGTACTTACTAATACGTACCTACGTAGGTCATTTGTCATAATTTCTTATGTGGACTTTGATCAAAAATGCATAAAGTATCTAACAATTGCATTGTAATTGACAAAGCATGAGCTAAAGTATAATTCATTCTTATTACCTGGGGTTACGAAGTAACTATTACCTAATCTGTGCCTGGGGTGGGAGCTCGCGCAGGCCCTTCTCGATCCTCATCCGCCCATCGGTACTTGGGACAAAGATTAAGGTTTAACCTGGGGCCAGGAATATCGATATATTCAATAACTGGTACCCTTGAATTTAATAAAGTACCGGTAACGATTTGATAGGCGGCTGAGCCAGCGTAGTCTGTTTGGCTCGGCCATCTGTTCCTCCAGCTCAATGTTTTTTTTTCTTTGAGTGGCATGGCAGGTGGTGGCACAGAATAGACCGAAGTGAAGCTCTTATTATCGGAGGCCCAATTGGAGGCGGACGTTGCCAAACTTATGGCATCTACATTTACAGAGGAAGAAGAGTCGGATGGGGTTGCATAAAAGATTCTGATGGGTCGAATTGTTACTGGGAGAGGGAAACCACAGCACACAATGGGATACCTACTTGGGTGCGAAAGCAGTGTCATCGAATTTTGTACCTACAGTTTTTCGATGTAACGAAACATCGCAGTAACAAGACATCGATTTAACAAGGCGTCGCAGTATAGTAGAGATGTTGAAAGGTTTTCGATGAAACAAAAACAAAACAAGGTATTCCCAATTTAATACAGATCACCTGCTTTCTAGATGTCATCCAGTAAAAATGAGACCCTATTTATTTTTGGTGACGAAAACTGGTTTCGAACACCAGCGTTTCGAATACTGGGGTGCCACTACGATACGAAGAGGAATACCTAGGAGGTGCAGCTTCGATGGCTTGCGTTTCGTAGTCGAAGTGATTGAACGGAGATTAAAACCTCCACTAAGCATTCTAGAGTGCCAGTTTTGTTAACCGTTCGTGCACGTTAACGAAAACAACAATTTGTAAGGCAAAATTACAACGCCTCCATGCCATACAAATTTTTGTTTAGCACTTTGATCATTCGAACAAAATAAGAAGTCATTAGCTTTTGCGGTCAGTCGGGCCTTGCCACAAGTTCTGAAGCAAATGGGGATTATAAAAAGTGATGCATTACCAATTCTTTCTACCTATCATTCGTTTAAAAAAACATAAAACGTAAATTATCTTAGATACTTATTGATATTGATATGAATTATTATGATTAGCGATTCAAATTGTAAAGCAGCGCCTCTCGTTAAATAAGTACGAGGAGAGTATGGCCAATGAAACTCGCGCTAGGCACCCAGGTGAGATTAAAGCGAAGTGTGTAGTACAACCTTTGCGGAATAAAAAAAGTTTTTTTTCTCTTTTTTTCAGTAAAGTGTCAACAGCCCTCGGAGTGCAATGGGCGCCGCTCGACGTGCCAATGGAACGGCGGCTGCAGACCCTGGCCGCGGCCGCCTGGATCTTCCTCATCCTGTTCGGGGAGGGCCTGGGCATCTACCTGGCCATCCAGCTGCTCTACTCCGACTACTGGGTCCTGGGCATCATTTACGCGGCGTGGATGCTCAATGACATCGACATTTGCGACAAAGGGGGAAGAAAGTAAGTCTCATGATGTGATTTTTTCTTGTTTCTCTTGTGTTGTTGAGTCGGTGGTTACAATTGGAGTACCACAGGGTTCAATACTTTCCTCCTCCATCGGTCCTTTTTTATTTTTATTTCTTTTTTAACAACTTACCTTATTTATTATTTACTAAGTATATAAAATAGGTAATATATGATATATACATAATACCTACTAATATATATTGTTATAATAAGCTACATATACCTACATACGATAAATTTGTTGCAGACCTAGCTAAGAAAAAGAGGTATTCCTCGAAGTGCAACCATTTTCAAGCGCACCTAATGAAGCGCAACTAAACTGTTCCTCGAAGCGCACCTTTTAGTTGCGCTAACGAAATAAATTTAAAATATTATAAATTTATTCCTCAAAGCGCACCAATGGTAAAAAATACGAATCAGACGGGAGGTTATTCCAATGGCTGGTAGCCTTAACTGTAAATTAAGTACTCTGAACGAGTCAAGGGATGTTTCAGCAGGTTATCAGCCCCGGATCTAAGCTCGCGATTGTGATCCATACCTAGGAATTGGAAACGCTCCTCGGTACTCACGTCGATGACTTCGAAACGGTACTCACGTCGCAATCTGATAGAAAGCCATCCCGTTTAGTCCTGAAATCAGACACATGATCGAACTTACGCAGGCCAAATATGATCTTATGCAAAGATTCTGTAGACGCTGTAGCTTGTCCAGTAGATCCTCGAATTAAGATCTAACATACATATCTAATACAATTTTTGAGGGAGTGAGACTCAACCACCATCCGAACTCGGCCCGCGTGGTGGTTTATGACCCGATGTGTCTCCCTATCCATCCATAGGGAAGGCTCGTGCCCCAGCAGTTGGGGCCATAAAAATGAGCTGATGATGGTGATGATGATTTTTCTCTATATTCTTGTACAATTTTGTAATTTCATCAACTATCAATTTCAGATTCGACTGGGTGCGAAACTGGTCGTGGTGGCGTTACTACCGCGACTACTTCCCCATGAAGCTGGTCAAGACAGCTGACCTCGATCCCTCCAAGAACTATCTGTTCGCCTGCTTCCCCCACGGCATCGTCAGCTCAGGCGCCTTCGGAGCATTCGCAACTAACGCGCTGGACTTCTACAAGCTGTTCCCAGGAATGTCTTGCAACATGATAACTCTTGGAGGACACTTCCGAGTGCCTTTCTTCAGAGATTTGATATTGGCGTTGGGTGCTTGCGCGTCGTCCCAAGAGAGCTTGTTGCATTTGCTCAACTTGAAGAAGTATCAAGGCAAATGTGTGGCTTTAATTGTTGGAGGCGCTGCTGAGGCTTTGGACGCGCATCCTGGAGAATATAAGCTAATACTGAGCAGAAGGAAGGGGTTCGTCCGTGTCGCAATGATGGCTGGGTGAGTGTGGCTTCTATTTTTTTATGTTAGTTCACCGGTAGGTATACGAGGATACGGCCAGCCTGACTCTTAGGGTATGACGTGCGCGTTTCCAACTCTCTATGCCTTGAAATTTCACTAAAGATCAAAATCAGGATATATGTTGACATCACTACCAGCACATCTATATTATAGTCTTCTAACTCGAACAATTTGAAATTCAAATCCAAATCGTTTATTTGCTATAAATAGGGTACCATTACATAAAATATGGTCTTACAATTTTTTTAAGGTATCTTAAGCCTATTTAACCGTTTTCAACAGCATGCAAACGTAACTTTTTATTGAACTATGCATCAATCACATTTATCGGAAAATTTATCGGATTAAATCAGAACACAGCCAAACAGAACCATGCCATAAGATGTGTATGTGTGATATGTGATGTGTATTATATAAGATGGCTACTAGATACCTTCATCGTTATTTAGACGGATTCTAAGCAGAATTCTACCAGCAGGCAGGATAATGTATTTGTTGTGCCTGTGAAGTATAATCCGCAATTGCAAAGATTTTTAAGTTTGCGATCATTCAAAACATAGAAAGTATTCAAACGTTTCAATTTTTTTTATTTATTTACTATTGAATTCATTGGATCACGTCATAGAGAACAAGAATATGTATCTTCCTTTGTCACTAGGAGCACAGAAGAGAAATTCTAGGGGGCGCTGCTTTAATGCCTCTTAGAATCTCTCTTCAAATTGTCGTTTTCGTAAATGTGATAACTAGCGTTGCCAGGTGTCCCGATTTGCGCGGGACGTCCCGACTTTCAGGGGCCTGGTGACAGCTCCCGATTTGCCCTTGATCGGGACGCCAAATGTCCCGATTTTTCACTAACCCTCTTAGATCGAAAATTTCGACAGCAAAAATGAATTCTCTTGTCATAATTTTATTATGTAGAAGTTTATCTAGTTTTAGTTTCATTGTTTTCATCATATCATGACGGCTCACAAAAATCTGCATTTTTTTTAGCAATTGTAGCTGTCCCGAATTGAAATCCCAAATCCCGATAATTTTTACCTTCCGTCCCGAAATTTAACATACTAGACCTGGCAACACTAGTGATAGCCACCAATTCGCACTGGGTCCGCGTAGTGGTTTACGGCCCGTTCTTCATAGGGAGTCATCCATAGGGAAGGTTCGTGCCCCAGCAGCTACCTTTAAACATATTTTCAAACATTATCTATACAGCGTGGGAAGGAGTATACCGACAAATTGAAACCAAGGATTCCTGGTGGTATTACGAGTAAATTATGTTATATCAATATGGGTCTAAAACTGCGTAATTAACTTACTTTATTTTTAGAACAAAAATAATAATTATCGACAGTACTTCCTTGTAAACAAAACCTAAGTTCAAAGAGTGAAATAGAAAACGTCAAACTTCACGAAAGACTCCGACAAAATACGATAAACGACGAATGAAGTCAACGTCAGTGTGAGACATTGATTATTAATTATTACTATGTACTTGTGTGAAGGTGTGTGTGATTACGTCAAATAGTTAGGGCGTGTTACCCTTGAGATTTTTTGAACTTGTGAATTACTTAAAAAATTAATATCTCGAAAATTAGGCTTTACTGGCCCATGTTTATATTACTTTTTTTTTGTCCAAATAGGCATTAGAATCTTTGGTTATAATTTGTCGGTATACTCCTACCCACGCTGTATATAGCTTGCCTAAATTCTTAACTGATCTTTCAATATTTGTAAAAATATTAAGATCGGATGTTGATGACGTAGTGGTCAACATAATTGATTAGGGCTCCTTTGGCTTACAGAGTAAGAGTAGGTGTTGATTAATTTCGGCGGGTTGGATTGAGCCACGATAGCATAGTTGGTAGTGCATCTGACCCGGTATGCCACGGGGTGCGGGTTCGAATCCCGCTCGTGGAGATTTTCAACACTTTATATTTTTTCAATTTGTAATTTGTTCGCAATATTTGCGTAAAAAATTATATGTAAATAATCATTATCTACTCTGTTCCAGAGCGCCCCTAGTACCCGTCTTCTCGTTCGGCGAGCCCGACGTGTTCCGCCCGATGTCCAACCCGCAGGACAGCCTGCTGCGCCGTTTCCAAGAGTTCGTGAAGAGGAACACTGGCATTTCGCCGGTGGTGCCGCTCGGCCGGGGCCTGTTTCAATACACGTTTGGCTTGTTGCCGCTGCGGTGCCCTACGACTGTCGTCGGTGAGTACCCTGAACACGCACACTCGCTTAGGCCCAACACACCGTACTCATAGAACAAGGCTACGACCAGCCGGTTCACATGCGCTCTATACCAAGTTAGATACAGACATGTATCTGGGCGCTGCCCCTCACTCCCACCAGACCAGTTACTCAGAGCCGAAGTACTAGCCTTTAGAGGCACCCTTGGGTTGTTCCGGTTCTGACCCGATCTGAACCCTTCGGAAAATCTAGTAGAGGACACACACTAGTGCGTGATGCCAGTCCCTCAAGATAAGTTCTGACGATGTTTCATTTCACACGGCTTGAGTAACCCTTTAAATTTCTCGCCGCCCCCAAAACAGTAAAGCTGTAAATGCAACCTAAGGCAATTGGTAAACTCCTTTAAAAAATTAAAGAACGAATTGAACGCGCTTTTTACATTTGAAATATCATACCAGGGTACTTGTACTATTATGTATTCTGTACGCACGCATGAAAAATCCAAACATGTTTGGATTGATTTTGGACGACAGAACTATTACACTCGTACACGCACGACTTATGCGTACCTAGTGTGCGAGGGACATAATAGTTGTAGTTGGAGGATCGGGACCACAGAACACAGAAAGCGGTTAGAAGTCGTAAATGGGCTGAACCCGCGCGCCACTCATATGAGCGAATACTCATATCCAGTCCGTTTCACGATTTGACACTTCTCAGTCGTTCGCGAACTATCGAGCTGTGATTTTGCGGAATATTTACATAAATATGCCTTCTTGTGCTATTTTGACCTGCAGGAAGCAAAGTAAAACATCTAATGTTACACATGAAAACATTTCTTTTCACTTTCAGGTACTTAGGCTACTCTTGACGCAAACTCAATCTCAATACAATTCGATCGATATTGGGATAAGTTTCGCAATTTCGGAACGCCCCATCTCTAATAATTTGTTCACTCAATTTCCACGCAATTTAATTCCAATGTAGCGCTATTATCGCTTTTAAGAGAGCCATTTGAATTTTTTAGATTTGTGATTGGAAATTGATTATTGCAATTGTGTTTCAAGAGTAACCCACCTGGTGTTCTGTGATCGGGACGTATCGTGCGTTTTCGTACGTGTTCGTAACAATTTTTTTTTATATTAACGGGTAAGCACAATGCCTTGATCTAGAGTTGCCATCTTTCTCATTTGATGTTAAGTGATGATAAGGCCAATGATGGAAGCATACTTCACCCGGTCACCTGGAATTCTCAACTAGTGAGGCACTGGCTATCTTATCTCTAGCTGCCGGAACACAACAATGCTACAAACATTGTTATTATGGCGCCATATTTAGATGAGATGGTGGTAGCTAGCCAGGCAGACAAACAAGCCCTACCACCAACCAAACCGAGTACACAAACATGTACCCCCCGCTGGGAATCGAACCCAGGCCCTCTGGGTCTAAACCGATGGTCTTAGCCACTAGACCAGAGAGGGCATTTTGCGTCAAATTATATAAGTATCACGTGTAACAAAAAGGCGTGGTAAAAATTAAAAAATCTAAGGTGTGTTCGATCCATTTATTATTATTCTATCCTGGCATCTGGATTCTGTTTCTGCTTATCATCAGGCAGAGCAGAGTCATTTGCCAAACTTACCATAAAAAAAAACAAAAAATATATGTATGAAGATAAAATACAATGACCTCTATTCTGTTGTTCCAGTCGGTACCCCGATGGAGGTGGCGAAGAACCTGGAGCCCACACCGGAGCAGATAAACGAGGTCCACGCCGAGTTCACGCGGCGGCTGGTGGCACTCTTCGAGTCTGAAAAGTCCAAATACCTCAAAAACCACGAGAAAGTCCACTTGAACCTGATATAGTGATGATGTGTTGTGGGTTGTATTATACCAATTGCCATAAATTTTATTCCGAATTAGAGAAACAATTATTTTACGTAGGTATAAGGCCTCCGTCACGGTCACAAACCTCTTGCGACGTGTCGAACGTATTGCTAGGTAATTTGTACGTTATGCTACGGTGTTTTGTTTTTTTAAGGAAACATACAGCATAAAATAATACACAGAAACAAATGGACAAAAATCAAAAAAAGAAACAACACAATCAATACACACGGTAATAGAAATTAGGTAATGAATAACGCTTGCTCCGTTCGCGTCATATTAGGTATAGATCGCGCCAAACTTCCAGTCCCCTCTGAAGTTGCTTCGTTGCGCAGCTGTACAGTCAGGGGGTCGACCGCCTAACTCTCTCGCTTTCGATCGCTTTTTGAAGGCGAGGCGAGGAGGAGGCCTCATCTTGTCATTTCGAAAGCAATATCGAAAGCTATAGGCTATAGCTTTCGATATTATATTTCGATATTGTATTAGAAAGCGAGGTGAGGGCCTCGCCTTCAAAGCGATCGAAAGCGAGAGTTTTAGGCGGTTGGGGGGCTGGCCCTACCGCTCGTCCCCGCCTTCGCCCTACTGACGCCTATTTTTTACTACTGCGACGCGAATCGCGCCAACTTCAGAGGGGACTAGAAGTTTGACGCGACCTATACCTACTATGGTCGTCGCAAGACGCCAGTGTAGTGGTCGTGGCCGCGCGGCAAGACCACAGGCACAACTAAAGAGATTGCATTTCATCTTTAATCGTTGCCGATTTTTGTAGCAAGTTACTTAAAAGTAGTACCTAATAGGTACGTTAATAGAATATTGTACATAGGTACGCGCATTTAGTTTAGTACCTACGCTTAAATATTTCTACAATGTTTCCTGTAGAAATGTTACCGAAAGACACTTTAATTACTGAGGCCTAGGTTGCCTATCAAATTGTTTTCGTTAACGTGAACGAATGGTGATTGAAAATCGCACTAGGCTAGGCACCCTGGCCGGTACTAAAATCATAACTATAGGTACCTACTTAAACAACGACTGTTTGCGATGTAGTGCTGCTATTCAGTGAACCCGTTTAAAAAAATGTTTCACGTTTTTCTAAAAAGTAACTGTGCGTCTATACTCATAAACGTTTCTACTGCCAAATGAAAGAAAACAAAAGGGGTCGACCTATGGTGACCTCATACATATAGCACATGAGTAAATATCTATTATTACTCTGTGCATATAGGTAGGTATTGTATGTATGTATGTATGTACACGCTTTGTCATCATTTGGTACCTCCTACTAAAATGGTACCTATAATCTCAGACCGAATAAAAAAATAAAAACTTTTATTTGGTCTGAGCCTAAGGTCTGACCTACAATATTATCTTTTGAAAAATTGGGAATTAATGAAAGACCTAATTCATTTTCTACCTATTAAAAATAAAGGTGGTAATAAAACAATAATAGGTACATACTTACTACTATTTTTTTTTTTAATACATAGGAATGTAAGTAATTATGTTAAAAATATTATGTTGAATGTTATTCTTTAATATACTTAGTGCAAACAATGCAAAAATATAATTAATTAAGCACTATTAATAACATATTTTTATTTTTTTTACAAGATTTTGGAAACATTTTATATTGGAGGGTTGTCCGATGTCCAATAAAAATTGTACAGTTCCTACATCACAAATATTTTTTTTTTATTTATTGTTAAATAAATAAAAACTAATTTTATAAATTTTTTATTCCTTATTGCGATTTGAACATATTTAATAGTGCCTTATAGACTGATTTATGAATTAAATTTAGGTTAATTGATTTTGTACAGAAGACGGCGCACGTCAACCTATCTAAAACTGACAAATTTCTTCAATACATTTTCAACCATACAACTTGGTCATGAAGTTCAAAGTCTATGAAGGAAATTGCTTCTTGGCGGGAAAGTGAAGAGTCATCCATCATGTCTGCGGTTTTGTTTTATTTTCTAAAATTTGTGTTAACTATGTCGAATATTAATGTGAAATAATGGTGGATTATTAACCGTTAAGGCGAAGGGTAAGGCACACTAGCGCCACCAATTGATAATTTGACAATTACTAACAGACTGGATCTTTTTTTTAAACATTGCGTACCGTCCGACAACAGGAAAGCATCCATAGTATTTATTTATTAATTGTGCACTACTTTTTGTTGCGTGGTTTATTCACAAAACGGGCTATCGCATTTATTCACAAACAATGACCACTGTTGGTATTAGCGAATGAATACAAAAACAAACCTAAAAGTAGTGCACAATTATTAAATAATAAATGTTTGCCTAGTGTCGGAAGGTCCGCAATGTTTGAAAAAAAATCCAGTTTAGCAGTTATCAAATTAAAACCATTAGCGGCGCTAGTGTGCCTTACCCTTCGATTTAAAAAAGTGTTCGTGAGTGTGCACAAGCGTTGGCAAATGAAACAAAACAGTGCAACATCACTTTTTAAATTCTCTCAAGAAGTCCGCCCGAGGACTTAGTAAAGCCCCACATCTTTACTGAGATACTCGAGGGGTGGGGGGAGGTATATCATTTCTCACTTCTGATTTCTATTATCATTCATCATCGTCATACAGGAAAGAAATATTGTTTATTTATGTATTACTTGTTTAAGAAAAAGTACACTTTTTATTGGCAAAATGCTTGTGCAAAGCCATAAAAAAAATTAGTCATAAAGTTCAAAGTCTATGAAGGAAATTTGACACTTTGTGGTAGGTCGATGTGCAGGCGTGTGTACTTTTTTATATTTTTTCGCATTGTTATATTTTTTTATTATTCCATGAATAAAGGTTTCGTTGACAATTTTATTTATTTGGAACCAACTACTTTCTTGATTTTTCTGTCTCTGTATCTCTATAAAAAATTTCAAATAATAAATAATATGTATACAATATGTAAAAAAAAACCTTTTCCGATCCGTAAAGGTGTTATTAGGTAGAGATATGTAGGTTGTTCTATTAACCTAATCTTTTTAAAATTATTATAAGTGAACAAACTTTACCCCGATGAAAATTTAAAAAAAATATATTAAGAGCGTTTACGCCGCACATTAGCGCCGCCAATAAAAAAAACATCTAGTAATTAGAGATAGAAAATCAAATTATGCTCAACAAATTATTTGAATGAAGTGATTTAGCATTTTTCACCTAATGAACATCTGACATGTTATGGTTTAGTTACATACGGCGTTATAGTTAAAAGTGGCCGTTTTTAGCTGTAAGTCCATTGCTGGTGAGCTTCAGAAAACCAACCATTTACATTCCTATTGGCTATATTAGCGACAAGCAACTATTCTACTGATCTCATTTCCTGTAACTCACCAAAACATTTTAAACCTACACCCTACCTCAATGTAACAATAAAATACTCTTTATTCAAAGAGAGCAAAAATCATCAAAACTCTTTGCTCCCATCCCCCTCTATTGAACGTAGTAAAAATTCTCTTTGCACTACGTTTAGTGATTGCTAAGAGCGATTGCTTGCTCAGTGACCTCGATGTCAATCCTATATTATCAACAACAAATTACTAAATTTACAACGCAATTTTAAACAATCAAAAAAAAAAACAATAGAAAATGCTATGAAACACGAAAAGATTTATGAAAAAACCTAGCGAACCTGTACCTTCGACCAGTGATTCGCCTTGAGGTAAAGACCCTCTCCAAACGACCTGGACTAAACACTTGATCAGAAAACTTGACCAGATCCCTGATTGGAAGGCTCGTGTCATACCGGATCTTCTGTTTGCGCTGCGACCTCCGGACATCAAAATTCAAAAAATTCAAAATTCAAAATCATTTTATTCAGTTTAGGCTACAAGTAGCTCATATGAATGTCACTATGCCATCGGTTCGTAAGTCTACTCTGGGCGGGAGATCTTGTACTGAGAAGAACCGGCAAGAAACTCAGCAAGTGTCCAGATCTTTTCTCCCTTACAGCGTCAAAAATATTGGAAAATGCCCGATCATAGCAGGACACTTTCCATTACAAATAAACACAAAACATACTTATAGAAGACAACCACAACATGTAAAAAAAAAATAATAATAAAAACAAAAAATAAAAATTCTAGGTTAACAAATTTACATCAGGCAAAAGTTTCAATTTCCACAATGTCATACAGTACCACTACAGCATTCTAGTAAAAGTCAAAAATTGTTTTAGAAGAACAAAGTCAAACTATAGTGAATAATACTAAAAATAAGATAAGTATGCAAGAGCAGACCAGCCTCCACAGGCGGCACCCGTTCACGAGTATGACATATGAATCAGCCATCGCTTCGCTCAACCATATTTTAGGGAACGTAACGACCCGACGCACACGCCACCACCGCAGAGACAATAAAGAGAGCATGACACACTCAAGATACTCTAAATAAAAACTTAATGATATATTTAACTCAACGCTGTTTGTTATCTGTAGGACACTGCTTATAAAAACTTTATATCAGTATAAAAATTATATGAATAAATTTTATTATTGTGAAATAACATGTGCAGGCGAGCAGACTAAGATGACCACACATTGTTATCATTAAGGTAATCATTAATTTTATAGTAACCTTTTTTTATTAGCCCTTGTTTTATTTCTGTCTTAAACTTGTGTAGCGGCCTTAGAGCATTAAACCAATAATGCTCTAAGGTAGCGGCAGTTCCGTTATAGTGACAGGCACTTTATTGTATATTTTTATACATTTCCCAACAAATGAATTACCGACCTTATTGAGTCTAAGTTTTGGAACGGCAAGTTTGTTTTTATTTCTTGTGTTAAAATTATGGGTATTACTTTTTTTTTCGAATTTATCTAAGTTTTTATAAGCATAAACGATATTTTCATAAATATACTGTGAAGCTACAGTTAAAATATTAATCTGCTTAAATAACTCTCTCAGCGTATCACGGGGTCTAAGGCTATAAATAGCTCGAATGGCTCTTTTCTGTAACACAAAAATGGTTTCAATGTCAGCCGCTGAGCCCCACAATAAAAGACCATATGACATGACGCTGTGAAAGTAACTAAAGTAAACCAATCTTGCCGTTTCTACATCAGTAAGTGACCTTATTTTTCTAACCGCATAGGCAGCCGAGCTAAGTCTTCCTGCCAAGGCAGCAATATGAGGACCCCATTGTAATTTGTGATCCAAGGTAATACCCAGGAAAACTGTCGAGTTAACTATTTCAACTATTTCATCGTTCATAGTGATACTGGTATTAACCTGCTTCACATTAGGCATCGTGAATTTCACACATTTAGTTTTTTTTGCATTAAGCAGCAGGTTATAATTGTTATTAAACCAATGTAATATTTGAGAGAGAGTATTACTTACGTCGTCAAATATTGCTCTATGTCTATCAACTTTAAAAATCAATGAGGTATCATCAGCAAATAATACTATCTCACAAAGATCTTCGGTGTAGTAAGGTAGATCATTTACATAAATGAGAAATAAAAGAGGTCCTAATATTGAACCCTGGGGCACCCCCATGAGTAACGGAGCGCCAGAAGAATCGGTACCGTTAATATTAACTTTTTGAACTCTGCCAGTGAGGTATGATTTCAATAAGGTAAGCGAGTTGTCCGAGACACCATAATGTTCCATTTTTAACAATAAAGTCTCGTGATCGACACAGTCGAAAGCTTTCGATAAATCACAAAAGATACCTATCGCATCCTGTTTCTGCTCCCATGCATCGAAAATATGCTTAATGAGAGCAACACCCGCGTCGGTTGTATTTCTACCTTTGGTGAAACCGAATTGTTTGTTATGAAGTAACTGGTTATCTGTAAAATGTGACAGCAATTGATTAAAAAGAACTTTTTCAAAAATTTTACTAAGAGCCGGTAGTATGGATATAGGCCGAAAATTAGATGGGTCAATTTTATCGCATGTTTTAAATAACGGTATAATTTTACTGTACTTCATTAAATCTGGAAATACACCTTCATCAACGCATTTATTAAATATTATTGCTAGATTAGACGCGATAGAAGATATTATAGATTTTAATATATCAGTGGAGATACCCCAAAGATCCTCAGTCTTTTTTATATTAATTTCCCTAAAAGCTTTTATTATAATATCAGAATCAATATAGTGAAAATTGAATGGAATATTACATATTTTTACACTCGACACAAGAAGAGACTGGGCAAGATTTTTACAAGAATTTAATTTATTTGATGTGATGAGTGGAATTTTTGAGAAAAATGTTTCGAACGCGCCTGCCATCCTCTTTAAATCAATATAATAAAACCTTCGAAACCATATACCTAATATTCCTAACTCTAAATATAATAACACCTATCGCCTAACTGAAAACCTGTGAGTTTCCTTTCAGCTTCCGGCAAGCAGTACCTCTCCCTAACCTTGGATAAGGTTCTAGACACCTACATTACCATCTGACTCTGAGTCTTCGCGCAGCTCCGCTGGAACGTCTGATCGTCTAACTTCAGGCAAAACTACTACACTTTTATCAAAATCTGAGCTGCCCACCTCATTATCTAATAAACTCGCAACTAACCAATAATCTCCGCATTTGCTCGCAACTACCTTCCTGTAGATTAGTAACCCAAACCCAAACCATTAAAACTATTAAAACCATTAACACCATCAATCTGCATCCGGTCGTCGCAGGATGTAGGAGGAGTGTTCTCGCTTTCTAGCTCATCTAGTGGGTTACGACCCTGACTATCTACCACAACATTTTCTTCACCTAAACAACACACATTATAAAAAATACACATATTATTGAGGTTAAGAGCCTGACTTGGGATTGGAGATAATGAGGATTGATTCTCTTTCTTAGGCGCTGGACACACAGAAAAGACGTAAGACGCAGACGGGTCGCGGACAAATGTCTCTTCCGCGTCCCTTTCATACAAAATGTATAGAAGCATCGTGACGCAAAACATATAGAAAAGACAGGACGCGAGCACGACGCTTACTCGTCTGCGCCCTTTTGTAAAACATACAGAAAGGACAGGGCACGAGCGCGAGTGGACGAGGGAGAGGAGCGGGCAGGGACGCGGGTGCCAGGCGTGACTCGCGCGTCGCTGTCACACACAACTAGGGATGTCGAAAAAAAATATATCGATATATCGATACATTGTTTTTTTTAAGTATCAATATCGATCTCGATATATCGCGAAAAAATATTGATATATCGATATATCGGTCAAATTTTAACAGACTTTAAAAAAGGAGAACCTCCTGCTCTTTTTTAAAGTCGCGATTCGAGAAGCATGAATTCTAAATAAAGAAAGCAAACAAAACAATTGACGATCTCGCAAACACACCACACACAACGCTCTTACTCTTAAAAAAGAAGTAACTATTTTAGATCAAAGTACCAAATGGCCGATGCGTATAAGGAGCACTCATGCATGCACACATGACATGACTTGATTGAAACTTGAGTGGCAGTTACGCACTCACTACGTTTTTTTTCAATTTTTTACGGCTTTGAATTCTAGCGAATTTAGTTAGATCGTGATAAATATATATATGTAATAATAAATAAAAAAAATATCGATTTTGATACTTTCGATATTGGTTATGTTTATCGATGTATCGATATATCGGAAAAAACCCAATCTCGAAAACCCAAAAACCTTATCTCTCGCGACGCCCAGCGTCACGTCCGTGCCTAGTCTTTTCTATATGTTTTAAAATATCGCGACACACAGAAAAGACGTAAGACGCGGACGGGGCACGGACGGGGCGCCGTCGCGACTTTTTAAAACATAGAAAAGACTAGGCACGGACGACGTGACGCTGGGCGTCGCGAGAGATGAGGGTTTTTTGCGATATATCGATACATCGATAAAAATATCAAGATCGATATTTTTTATTTATTATCAATCTCATCACGATCTAACTAAATTCGCTAGAATTCAAAGCCGTAAACGATTTTTTTGAAAAACTTATTGTTTTGTTGTGCTGAATTCCATTAATCTAATCTGTGGTAGTGAGTGCGTAACTGTCACTGTCAGTGCGTTGTTTCAATCAAGTCATGTCATTTGTGCATGTGTGCTGCTTATATGCAACGGCCATTTGGTACTTTGATCTAAAATAGTTATTTCTTTCTTTAAGAGTAAGAGCATTGTGTGTGGTGTGTTTGCGAGATCGTCAATTGTTTTGTTTGCTTTTTTATTTGTGTTTTATTTTTAATGCCAAATTAGCGATTTATTTCTAGGCGCGACATTACACCTTTTTCATAACATTAATTCTGTAGTGAACCAGCGCACGCGGAAAATGTATCAGAATTCCTCCTGAATCAGGCTTAGGAAAGGTATATTTCATCAATTTGGAATTCGTACTTCTCGAATCGCGACTTAAAAAAAGACTTGGAGGTTCTCCTTTTTTAAAGTCTGTTAAAATTTGACCGATATATCGATATTTTTTTTTCATTTTCGACATCCCTAGTTGTGTGTGACAACGAGGTGCGAGTCCCGCCTGGCACTAGCGTCCCTGCCCGCTCCTCTCCCTCGTCCGCTTGTGCCCGCGCCCTTTCTTTTTTATATGTTTTGCGTCACGATGCTTCTATCCATTTTGTATGAAAGGGACGCGGAAGAGACATTTGTTCGCGCGCCTTACAACAGTCGACCAACTTATAAAATGTACTTGGCGCAGTATTTTAAGATAGTTTACGGATTGCCTCAGACGGCATTTTCTGCTTCACCGGGCTTTTATGGGGGCGGCGAAAAGCTTAAAGGGTTTCTCAAGCTGTGTGAAACCTTCGGTGGTTTTCTAGAGGGAACGGCATCACGCACTAGTGCGGTTCCCCGACAGTCCCCGTGCCCTACTTAGAATTCAAGTGCCAAGTTTAGATTCTCCGAAGGGTTCGGATCGGATGGGATTTGTTAGCGTAGGTATGCGAGTTACAAACGTTTAATTTTTGCACCCAGTAAGTACACATACTTACCTACTTGAAAAGTAGAAGTTTGTCAGAATAGAAATATATTGAGAGATGAAAACTGTACTTGTTTAACAGGTTTCAGGGGTCAACAATTAATTTATAGATATATTCTATATTTAGCTAAGTACCTAATTGTCTATCTAATCCCCCTCTGTGATTTAAATGGTTACGTTATTGGATGAGAATATGAGAAAAGGGCTTTTATGAACATTTATTTAACGTCAAGAGGTTCACACACCTGAAAACGTTATTTAAGTAGTTCCCAATGAGGAATTTGAACTGCGCCAAGTACATTTTATAAGTTGGTCGACTCTTAGGTACTCGTAAACTTGTAAAGCCTACTTAGCTGTGATAGTTTTCCTTTTAACTTCGTCATTTATACAACTACCGTGAATTTTTTTACGTATCCAATAACAACCATTTGACTGGCAGGGGGGGGGGGGACACACACACTTGACTCTAACAAAATTTTGCACTTTAAAGCTTAATAGTTCACAAACAGATGCCTCAATCAAAAAACTATTTGCGCAAACCCGCAATATTTTTGAAATTGCTATCCAACGACACCCCACACTATGGGGTAGACAATATAGACAAGAAAAATAATTACATCCCCACTTCACGTTTAGGGGAGGAACCTAAAAAAATAAAATTTTACTTTACCACTTTGTCGGCGTGATTAATAAGTATATCTATGCCAAATTACAGCTTTCTAGAACTAAGAGCACAGATTCTAAGAGTCTATGTGCTAGGCTGGGGACGGACAGACAGACAGACAGACATGGGGAAACTATAAGGGTTCCTTGTTGATTAGGGAACCCTAAAAAACTAACAACCAGTGAAACTGCGAAAGGTCTTAACCTTAAACATCATGAACTTTAACCAAATAGGTACATCGACGTAAGACACGTAACGAACAAAGTAGTTAAATAGTTCAGTATTTTTATGAAAAGTGTGTTGTGCGGACATGAAACAGAATTTGAAGTACACAGTTCAAACATTTCGGTGGATTCTTCACTAATATTTTTAAAGGTACGCAAATCGTTCACTAACTTATTAGTTTATTACAGAGAGTAGCAAGAAATTTGTTTGGTATCCAAATTTGTTTTAGTAAAACATCTTTTTTTGCAGGCGCCAAGATTATGGTAGGCATAAAATGGGCTCCCCTAGATGTGCCACTAAACCGACGCCTTCAGACCCTAGCCGTCAGTACCATCGCGTTCATTGGGGCCATAGTCCCGGCTTTGGGATGCATTCCTCTGATACTGTTACTATACACTCGTCTATGGTGGATAGCAGCCATTTACCTTAGCTTTATTCTCAACGATGGGGCAACGCCATCTCATGGAGGACGCAGGTAAGTGTATCACTAAGACCCTGGAGGGCGATTTTTGAATCTCACCGGTGATCTCGATACTAAAAGTGATATGAAATACAGAGATAGATACATTTATATTATTCATACCGTTCGAAAATTTTCGGTAATAAAAATAAGGTACATGTGAGTTTGAATAAGATAAAAAGGAGCATTCTTAAGTTATATCAAAGCGTGAGAATAAGTCACCAGTTCATTACAACATCGTGTAAAAAGTAGGAGCTCCGGGGTGTACTGCTGGCTTAAGTAATTGTGAGGATTGAAAACAACGATGTGACCACAGAGTATTTTTAAGCCAATTAATTTGGTCCTTTGCTTTGCGTGTGTTGGCGTGCTCAACGGGAATTAAAACAGAGTTATCCCAGATTATAGACAGACATGAGTAGTAAGCGGCGTGCACTTGGAGAGGCTAATGCCCAGCAGTGGACGTGTCTAGGCTGATGATGTTGATGATGATGATAATGAGTAGTAAGTACCTACTAGTACAGAAGCGCTTGTAAACTTACCTCAAGAATCCCTTTTGAACCTAACCTAACTTCATCACGGTATTTGTGTGGCACAAATACGGTAGATAAAATTATGATAGGAGTAATACACTGTGTTCCTGGAAGAGTGTGATGTTTATTTTAGAGAATAACACGCACAAGTCAATCAGAATTTTTATGAATCTAAATAGTACATCTATGCTATTCACCCCTTAATTTTTAACCGACTTCAAAAAAAGGAGGAGGTTCTCAATTCGGTTGTATGTTTTTTTGTTTTTTAATGTTTGTTACCTCATAACTCCGTCATTTATACACCGATTTGGAAAATTCTTTTTTGATTTGAAAGGATACACTTCCAGATTGGTCCCATTTTTATCAAAATCCAGTTCTGATGATGGAATCCTTAAGGAATTGAGGGAACTCCTCAAATATTGTAGGCATACCTATAGCGATTTTGGTATTTTCAGCAATAAGTCAAGCATTTGCATTCAGAAAGTATCATTTGATGAAGTGTAACTGATGAATAACCGGAACTCCTCAATGATAAGTATTTCAAGGGTGGCGATAACATATCTCGATTAAGATAGTTAAGCGACTACGACAAAGCAAAAGAAGGCAGGCACCGGAACTCAGTTCTGATGATAGAATCCTTGAGGAATTGAGGGAATTCCTCAAATATTGTAGGCATACCTACCTATAGCGATTTTGGTATTTTCAGCCACTCCGGCTGTAAATCCTTCCGAACTAATATTGTAAATGCGAAAGCTGTTTGCTTGTCCGTCTTCCACTGTTGCCTGGAAGATATCGCTTTAAGCGATAAGGCCGCCTTTGTACACAACAAATGTAAAACTTTTCGTGTATTTGATGTTTCCGTGTGCAATAAAGAGTCTATCTATCTATCTACACTGATGGAATTTCCCGTCCCGCGCTGTAGGTATAATTAGCGGGCCACCTTACGTACGACCGTGCGTACATCCCAAGTAGTATCACAAGCTGTATAAAAGCTGTATTTGACCTTATTTTTATACTTATAGCTGCATATCGAGGCTGTATAAAGGCTGTATATCCGGATATACAGACCTTATAAGTTAAAAAAGGGCCCACATTATAAAACTTTTAGCGTTACTATAGCTGTATATTAGCTGTAGAAGAGAACAGAAGCTGTTTATTAGCTGGTTAAGAGCTGTTAATCGGTGTCAGGAAAAGCAACTACACTCCAAATAATATTTTATAATGATAAAAGTTTTTAATATGACTTTGAAGTGAATTAGAAAACTATGAAAATAAACGAGAAACATTTCGTACAAGAATAAAATGGTGACGCATATGTTTATATTTCAAAGTAAAATCACAAGTACAAGTTAAATCTTAGAAATCTGATGGTGTTCATTGTTAAAACAAAGTGCAAATCAAATTTTATTGTCAATGTGTGGTTGGTTATTGGCAATATTTTAACGTGCCAGTAAAACAATCATAAAAACAAAGAGAATTATTAAAGACGGGTAAGTAAGTGTTTGTTTTTAAGGTTATAATAATATAAATTATATTTAAAATAATAGATTTTACGACACAGCGATCATTATTTTAGCTGATAATCATGAAACGGTTCATGCTATTATAAAATTTTAATCTAATTAACTAACATTGGTTTAATTATATTTCAATTTTTTTTTCATTCGTTCTAAAATGGCGACATTTTGTTATACAGCTTAGACGATATTTGGAGGGTACTAACGTCATAATAGCTGTACTAAGGCGGATATGGATTACATAATACAGCTTTTAGTTTTTAACTAGCTTTATTTGTTGTTTTTTTAATTATTTAGGCTGTATATGAGATCTGAGTAAATAAATTATAATTCTCTTTGTAGATCCGTGTAAGAATTGATAATCCCTGAGTTTTATTTTATAAAGTAGAATATTTACATCACAAACGTTCTTTGAAAGTTTAGGATCTATGATTTATATTCTTTTACAAGATACGAACCGGCCGGCAGGAGTAAAACTTTTACAAACTTTTAACTTAGGTGCCATAATTTTCACCGTGAAAACTGCTTTTCTATCACTCTTCTCGTCTTTCGTTTCAATTCATTCATATTCAATTCATATTCAATAACCAATCGATTTAATTTGACTTCATAATTTTCATCCTAGCTGTATTTATTAATTTGTTAGTCTTTATTTATTTTTCTCCTTTAGAACAATAAAAGATTTATTTATTATTGAAAATTACAAAATTAAAATTTGAGATTATAATAACCTAAAGTAACTAAAACTAATACAAAACTAAAATACGGCGTCAAAAAATTCCTCCGCATCGCAGTCGACTGGTAAAGTACCCAAGAGACTGGCGGCATTTCCACTTTTTACAGAACTTTTAAAAATTAGAAAAAAAATCAATTGGCACATTAGGTAGGAACAGTACTTGATTAATGATATTCAATTGATAACTTTACCGAGTCACGATTATATCGATATTAGCGCGATAACAGTCGTTCCGAATATTCGTGAGCGCGTTCACGAAATCTACCGTGACGTCACTCCTGACGTCATTGTCTGCGCCATCTTGCGCTCACAGCGATCATTACTGTGAGCTTCCTGTCAGTTAGCTGTCAATGTCAAAAGTCAAAAGATAATTAGTAAAGAAATAATCACTGTTTCATTATTCCACACTTTAACCACCAACCTGAAATGCGATTTAAATTGTTCTGCATCATAATTGCGAGCTCCAGCAAACACAATAGCAATCGTGATAACGACTCTGTCAGTAAAGGGGGCTAAAGCTGTACTATTGATGTAGTTTACTTTTTTAGTTTTAAAGCACTCTTGTAGACAGTAGTTATAAAACCACTGTATTCACAAGAGTGTCAAATTACGCTTTAAGATTAAGTTCTATAATGGGGGTCGCATACACTATTGTACAGAAACAAGTATCGAGTGATACCATAATAACACTTAGTGCTGTAGTAAGTAAGCGATCGCATACCATAACCAGCCTATATACAGCTTTAACGATAAAGCTAGCTTAAAGTTTCACAAAATGCTAAAAGCTGTACAGTAGAGTTTTGAGATTCTGTTTTAACACCCTAAGCTTACGCGGATCCCTTATTACTCGTTTTATACAGCTCGAGCTGTATAGTAACCCAAATATCTCTCTCATAAGTATAAACGCATCTTTTGACACTCTTGTACGTCATTAAAAGGACCTTAAGTTCTAAATGAGCTGGTAAATTGATGTTGTAAACGCTTGTGTGCTGCTTGGGATATGGCGCGCGAGGGTTTAACAATGTCACACCGGAACAATGTTTCATTTGTGATGTAGTTTCTCGTTTTCTTCGCTTGTCTCATTTAAACGGCGCTGTGTCATACGAGCAGCGCGTCAAAAAACAAATTACTAAAAAGCGAGAAATAAACAAAAATTTTAACAAAAAAAACAGACTCCAACAAATTAGACTGAAAAAATTGCACTAAAAAGTAAAAACTAATTGCGTGTTTAGTTTGTTCAATTTAGTTGCAATTAACCTATATATATTTATATATTATACTCAATTTTATATTCTTTCTTAGGAAAATATATAGGTACAATTATTGTTATTTTTGAAGTCGGTGCCAGGCAAGGTAACTTTAATATTAACATTTAACGACATACTATAATATAACATAATAGTACATTCAATCTTATGCATGAAATTTTGACTACAAACGCGGACTGGCACCGACTCCAAAAATAACAATGATTGTACCTATATATTTTTCTAAGAAAGAATATAAGATTGAGTATAATATAGTATATATAATGCAAGTAAGTTGAACAAACTAAACACGCAATTATTTTTTTCTTTTAGTGCAATTTTTTCAGTCTAATTTTTTGGAGTCGGTTTTTTTTTTGTTCAAATTGTTAATCAATTCGTTTTCACATTACAGAAGTGAATATTTTCGGAATATGGCTATATGGCGGTACGCTGCCGATTACTTTCCGATGAAGTTGGTGAAGACAGTCGAGCTCGACCCCTCAAAGAACTATCTGGCAATGACATACCCCCACGGACAAATGATGATATGCCCTCAAATAGTTTTCGATACTAACGCACTGGACTTCACAAATGTATTTCCAGGGATAACTAGCTACTTCATTCAAGTTACTGGACGATTCACTGTACCTTTCCTGAGAGAAATAGCTATGTGGGCTGGTAGCTGCTCAGCCGAAGAGGATAGCATTCTATACCTTTTAGATAAAACAAAAAATAAGGGGAGTTTTGCGATACTAAATTCCGGTGGGTCGGCGGAGGTTATGGAAAATAGTGAAGACAAATATACCATTGTGATCAAGAACAGAAGAGGATTTGCACGCGTTGCTCTTAAAGCTGGGTAATTGTTTTTATATTTTATTTTGTGTAGGTAGAGAAAAACTTATGTTTAAAATTACAGTTCTACTATATTAGCTTACTGTCTTATCAAAGCCACATTTGCACCTTTTTGACCCTGAGCAGGTAGGCTACTCTTGACGCAAACTCAATCTCAATACAATTCTAATGCGATTAATATGTATCGATATTGGGATAAGTTTCGCAATTTCGGAACGCCCCATCTCGATAATAATTTGTTCACTCAATTTCCACGCAATTTAATTCCAATGTAGCGCTATTATCGCTTTTAATAGTACCATTTGAATTTTTTAAATTTGGGATTGGAATTGTATTGAGATTGAGTTTGCGTCAAGAGTAGTCTACCAGACCCTCAGTAATATTGGTGACCCCGACGTGATAATATTACTGAGGGTCTGCTTAGGGTCAGTAATGATACCCGTGGTTAGTGTAGAGAAGAAGAATATTTATTTACAAAACTTAACTTACTAAAGTACTAAAACATGATATCGCGACTAGCACTATGACAAACAATATGAAACATACAAGCTAAAGTAATACAAACATTCTATAGTATACTAGCTGACCCGGCAAACGTCGTTTTGCCATAAAAAAGAAAAAAAAAATTAGGGGTGGACTACCCCTAACATTTAGGGGGATGAAAAATAGATGTTGGCCGATTCTCATAGATACCGGATGACCCGGCAAACGTTGTTTTGCCATAAAAAATAATAAAAAAATTTAGGGGTGGACTACCCCTAACATTTAGGGGGATGAAAAATAGATGTTGGCCGATTCTCATAGATACCGGATGACCCGGCAAACGTTGTTTTGCCATAAAAAATTAAAAAAAAATTTAGGGGTGGACTACCCCTAACATTTAGGGGGATGAAAAATAGATGTTGGCCGATTCTCATAGATACCGGATAAGCACAAAAAATTTCATCAAAATCGGTCAAGCCGTTTCGGAGGAGTATGGCAACGAAAACTGTGACGCGAGAATTTTATATATTAGAGATATACAGAGATTGTGTTGTACTGCGCTGTGATTGGTCCGCGTCTTAGTATGGACATTGGTACAGCTGTTGTGCTGCCACAAGTGTAAAGAGATACTGTGTATATAGATCGTCTTGCTATCTATATACATAGTATCTCTTTACACTCTATAACCTACAGATTTTCCTAATATCAACATGCGTATAATCGACGCCCCTTTGCTAGCAGCAGAATACTCATGAGGTTTTATTAACCATAGACTATTTATAATACTGGATGTTACGATAAAGATGACTTTTGTAACATCTCTGTTGCAGTGCCAGCATTGTGCCCGTGTTTTGTTTTGGGGAAAACAAACTGTTCAAGTCGAAGCCGCGGTCAAAAGGCTCCTTCATCAGACAGATACAGGAAAAGATAAGGGTCGCCACGGGCATCGCACCAATATTTCCTGCTGGTCGGGGCCTTTTCCAATACAGCTTCGGAATTCTACCTCACAGGGTGCCATGCACTGTAGTCGGTAAGTGACTTTAGCTTTATAAATACAGATATTTTTTAATACGCATCTTCCTTGATAAACACTGAATTTATAAATTATTGTAATGCATGTATGTACGAGTACTACAGATAGTTTAAGGTACAATATGTTGTGGTTACAATATTATAGTGTAACTAATAAGTTTATTATTGATTGATACAAGAAAACATAGGCAGTGCAACTACTGCACTGGATTACTGACATGGTACTGCACTGTACAATAGTAACTCTAAGTAGTTAGTATTCCATTATTTATAGTTTAATCTACAACACTCGTAGATAATATAATTTCTAGTGGATTTGTATTGTATGTTTCATAGCCCATAAAATTCTTATTAAAGTTTTTATTCTTGGTTCTGTTTTCGATATTTTTTTTGACCAAGAATAAAATCAAATTACAAAATGATACCATCAATTTATTGAGTTGTGGTAGAATCTGATTTTTTGAAATGCTAAAGTACTAAGTGAGTTTACTTAAATAAAATGTTAAAAGCGGTATCATGGCTGTATGCGCTAACGCCAGTTTTTATATTTCTTTAGGTTTAGAAATTGATTAGCTCGCACGTACCTACATACCTACCGCCATTTTGTTGCGGCGGCCATGTTTTATTGAATAATGACTGTTTGAACAGTTGGAGCTCCGTTCGACGTGCCGCACATCCCAGAACCCACTAAGGAGGACATCGATGCTGTCAACGCGCAGACCGTACAAGCTATTGTCGAGCTGTTTGAAGCGCATAAGCATAAATACGAGTCCGACCCGAACATTGAACTGCATGTCTTGTAGAACATTTTAGACACTCGATTTTCTACTTACTTAGTTAAATATAATTATTTTATGTGTGACAGTGAATGATTCTTTGTTGCAAAATGTTTCAGAGTGGGTAACACCATCACGGGTTACGGGATACGGGTGTTCACATGAACGAAGTTGCTTGCGGGCCGTTAGTAGTTATATAGGTCCTTACCTATGAAATTGGTGTTTTGTATGGAGATTTTTATAAAATTCTATTTTTCATACTAACGTTTTTTCAATTTTCTTAGCATCTTCTTAGGTTAATACTATAAAAATTGTAGG
Source organism: Eudonia mercurella (assembly GCA_963082485.1). Classification (NCBI taxonomy): domain Eukaryota; kingdom Metazoa; phylum Arthropoda; class Insecta; order Lepidoptera; family Crambidae; genus Eudonia; species Eudonia mercurella. The sequence goes on from OY720028.1 coordinate 17,885,955, forward strand.
GCAGTGTGTTTGTTTCACTAGCTAAATATAGTAGACCCTAAAAAGTAAAAAAACATTACCTTCAAAGCTGCAATGAAACAAAAGGTCAATTTCGCTAAAAAAAAAGAAGTCAATTTAAAAAAAAATTTGGGCAATAAAGACACAAAATCAAAAATCATTGTTATTACTGAAGCCTAACTAATACTTATAGTCTTAATTAAATGTGTATGATAATATTAACAACCGATATTGAGTTGTAGAAGTAATACACCTATTAATGAGTGAAAAAAAATCGCCAATTTCATAGGAAAGGACTCAATAGTAATAATATTATGTACATATTATGTTTTTCGTTTTAAGACCACCGGCACCGGTATGACCCTGAGAGTTTGGATCGAGGGTAAGATTTTCAGCGGGAGGGACATTTTATTGTACAGACGCCGGCACATCAACCTATTCAAAACTTAATTTCGAAAGTTTAAGTCACTGGTGCTAGGCGCTGAATGGATTACTAATGTTTGGTCAAAAAACGGTTCCCAAAGTATTACTTCCCAAATTTTATTTCCCAAATTTTCATTAGGCAAAAAAACATTTGTCAAAATAACTTTTCGCAAAACAGTTACCAAAAACATTTTTGGCAAATTTATGTTTGGCAAATAATTACATGGCAATATTTCATTTTACCAATTATAATTTGTTTAAAAGAAACAACTTTTACGGATCTACTCGCGTTTATTAACTGTGTAAAATAAACGCGAGTAGATCCGTAAAAGTTGTTTCATTTTAATGTGTAGTGTTCGCGTAAACTTTAGAAAACAATTATTATTTGGTCAATAATATTGAGCTATGACGAGAGATTTACTTAACACTCCAAATTCACTGCATTAAAAAAACTTGGCAAATCGTTAAGGGGGTGCCGCGCGGAATTTCGAAAATTTACGTGTTTTTAAGTCACTGGTGCTAGGCGCTGAATGGGTCATATACATTAAAAGGACTAGTGTAGGTTAGCTTGATCCTTTCACAAGGCCATGGTTGTCTTGGAATTTGAAACAAATACCCAGAAACTGCATAAACAATACGTAAAATAATGATATCTAAAAACTTATTTCTTCAGAAACTTTGTAAATATAGCACAAATGAAACAATGATCCGACATCAAAATGTTTGTATTGATATTCCGCAGGCCACTGTTGTCTTATTTTTCAATTAAAAAATATGAATATGAAAATATTAAGATTTTTATTATTTTTACCCAAACGCCTATGATTTTACGAAAGTAAACATTGCTCCAATTAAATCACCAGCCTACTCTGTCCAGGTATTAGTGTGCGTGCGTATTCGTTGTCGTGACGCTGCGCTGTTGTCACGCCACTGCCAAACGGCCGCGCCGGCGCCGCTCGCTTGCCATCAAACTTGAAACTCACAGTTTCGCGCGGCCGCGCGGAACCCTCTTAACCATATGCGATATACGTAGGTATAGTTCCACGTCTATTGAGGAAATTTTACAGTTTGTGGGAGTCTGACGTGCCGGCGGGCGTGTGAAGTTAAATAAACCGTGGTTATGCTGGTTTAAGGCATGTCTAGCTACCTCTTAGGGAAATCCACCGTCAAAATAGTTAACAATGTTAGTAACATTGTCGTGTTCAAACACTTATTAATGGTACTTAGATAAGATAACCAGACCCTCAGAATCCGGGCGAAGTGCGTTTCCACCTTCGGAGTTATCATCGTAGAATAAAAAACAAGCTAGAAATAAAACATCAAAAAAGGTTTTTCTATTTTTATTTATTTTGTATATTTACATTTTATATACAAGAATTTGTCGAATGCGCGTGTCACTGCGCATTAGCCCGCGGCGACTCCTTTGAGCATTATTTTATCATTAACTTCATGTTTTCCTTAACGTTTCATTAATGAAGGGTATCATTATAATTATACACAACAATATACATACAAAAAGAGCGGGAATGATACTTCGTTGGGCGCACAAGGCTACATTACTTTGGTTCCTTTAACACGTATGGTATTTTTTTGAATTATTTTTTTAAGTATTTTTTATCGATGTTCTCGAAAGAAAGAAGTAAATAAGTAACTTATAAAAAAATTACTTAAATAAATAGTTATGATGTTAAGTCAATCTGTTAATATTATTTCCAATTAGTGCGAGTTTGAATTAGAACATAAATAACAGGCAGTTATTTTAATTGCAAAAAACATAAAAAAACTTATTAAGTAACGTTTGTAGTTCGTAGCACTAGTTTTCATCCCGCCCATTGGACAGTCACACTGAAACAGAAGCTTTTGAACAAGCCAAGACTATGAGTGGAAGAAGCTAAACACAACTAATTTAACTTTTAAGCTGTTATTGCAATAAAGATGTCACTGAAAATGGAACCTTTATATTAATTGCAACAAAATTGTGGTTAATTAATAGGCGTTTGAAAAATAGCTTCATATCAAATATTATTGCCCAAACAGTTAACAGGGTTAATGTAAAAAATTGCATCATAACGATTTGGCGCAGTTCAAAAGCTCCAAAACCTTATTCTAAACAAAGGCTCAACGAAAATATAAAGGCTATGAAATTAATAAGAACTCATAAAGGACAGATTCCAGCAAAAAATAAGGTAACGTAAGTCGTCGAGGCGACAACACATTAGGGAACGGTAATCGCACCACAAAAATCCATACAGACAACGCTAATAAGAAGATATTACAGTCTTAAATGAAGTTAACATTAAAAATTTAAAATGCCATAAATATAGAAAAAAAACTCTTACACGAATGTTCAAAATGTCACCATTAAATAATTGAAAAAAAGAATCCAAAAAAAATCATCATTACACCAAGTGAATCTGAATCCAGTGTTACATGCTTCTCACAAAAGCATTATTGTTTTACTAATCTTAGGCAATCGTATCTCTAAAATCTCTATCAAAGTTAAGTTTGATCCCAAGAACGTGTAATTATCTAATTTGGTTATTATATGTGAAACAAACCTTTAAGAACAACGAAGGTTTTCGTTATCCAGTAGATTTTTCTGTCTATCGGATCATAAAGTCAAAGTCAAAGATTCGATCGTTGCCCCGAGAGGCAGACACGTCACAATAGAAATATTTAACCTAAAAAACAATAGTAGGTCAAAAGTCCATGAAGCGGATTATTTCACGCTTGCTTTGGATGCGGCGCGGGTGCCGGCGGAGACGGTTTGAAACACTGAAGCAAAAATGCTGTATACATAATGAACGCTATTGATAAAGCTATCAAGGCGTACATGAAGATGTTCAACTCTGGTTGACGAAACCTATTTTTTCGAAGCCATTCCAGTACTTCGTCTTCGGACATAATATCCCCTGAAAACAACAGAAACAACGTTAATAATAATGATATGTGTTTTTTGTAAAGGTTTTATGGTAATCAAACTTAATACATAATATTTCAAAAATGTGTAAGTACCTCGGTATATGCTCGGGAATCTTTTTCTGAAATATACGATGGCGGGAAGCTTGGTAACACCCCATTTCCGAGCATAACGGGGGTCTTCCATTTTTACAAATGTGATATCTAAGTTATCAGTCTCACTGTCGATGTTTTCTAATTGGTCCAACACAGCTCGACTCTCAGGAGATTTTTCATCTAAAAACAAGAAAATGTCGGTAAGTATTGTATTAATATTTTTTTTTTCTTATTTCATTAATTTATTTTTTATCTAGTATAATATAAATGTATAGTTTTGCTGGCAATATACTTGTACAATGTTACTCACAGAAAAAAACGGCCAAAAATTCATTTTCTTCTAAAAGTTTGTCTAGCATTTTCCGGTTAACTTCCTCAATTTCATTTTTAATTTCAAAAACGTCTTGAGATGTCAACCACTGCAGAACTCTGTCAACCTGGTGCAAATCGCCGTCATAAAGCATTGGTATCTGTTTGCGGAAGTACATAAGTGTTGGCATGTTCACCACGTTATATTTAGCAGCTGCCTCTGTACTCGCAATTTTCACAAAATCGATGCCATATTGGTCAACTTCTCCATCAATCTGTTCAAGTGCCTCAAGAATTTCTTCGCATTCTGGACAATCTTCGTCGTCATCTTAAGCAAAAAGTAAGAAATTAGGAAATTGATCTTTCATATTATATACAACACTAAGATTCACACACACGGATAACGAAACACTTACAGAAAAATACCACTAGTAAATGGGATTCAACAAGTAATCTTTCTAACATTCTCTCATTGACCGATTCAATTTCATCAGCTAACTCACGGTTGTCATCATCTATAAGCCATTCTAAAATAGATTCTTCATTTTGCAAATCACCTTCAAATAGAAGAGGGTTTCCGTTTCTGAAAAACAAATGGTTGTAGATTTGCGATGCTGCTTTCACAATAGAATATTGAAGCTTTACTAAAATAAACTTACCTAAAATAGACCATAGCTGGGAAAGTTTTGATTGAATATCTTTTAGCTAATTGTGGGTCTTGAATTTTTACCATATGTATGCCATAAACATCACATTCATCGTCAATGCTTTCCAGTCCCTCAAGAATGTGGTCACATATATGGCAGTTCAACTTGTCTGAAATATTGATAATAGCAATTGATTTAATATTCTAGGGGTAAATGTTTAAGTGATGAGGAGGGACCATTATAAACACCATTTACTTAATTAGTTCATAAATTATTCATTATGCAAGCTATCCATGATATGGATAATTGTCCGAGTTGAAAAAGATACATGCGAAATCTTATATTGGTTCGATAATTTTACAGTAATGTGCAGGTTATTACAGTAAGCATAACAAGGGATAGTTACTTACAGAAATAAACGGCCAAGTATTGCGTTTCTTCGACCATTTTTTCTAACATAACTCTGGTTATCAGTTCTATACGATCTTCCGTTTTTTGCGTGATAAGCCATTGAAGAACTTCTTCTTCCTCGGCTAAAGATCCTTCATAGACGTTTGGTATATTACTCTCAAAATACACGAGCACTGGAAAGTCGGTTACACCATAAGACTCTGCTATTGTATAGTCCTGTGTTTTAACAAATTTGATACCATGTCTGTCGCAGTCATCATCAATGTTTTCAAGCTCTTCCAATATTCCTGCGCATTGTTCGCAGTCGAGGCTGTCTGGAACATTTAAATCTATTACCAATTAAGTTGCATTGATAATGTGTCAGCAAACTGTAAGGGAGGAAAAATGTATGTAAATAATGTTTACAGGATACTACCAGGAGGATCTAATATTTATCTCTATGATAGTCAGTATTACATGAATTTACTTCTAAGAAACGTGAATCTATAGCTCTATTGCATTTAAACTACCAGGCGCTAATAGTTACTAAAGGACTAAAAAGGGTAAAAAATATGGCAGTAATTCCAAGACATAAAAAAATTGCCTTCACTAGACCAGGACATTGATAACGAAACTAAGATCATGCCACATGCTAGGTATTACTGGTTTGGGTAAATTCAGGTAAATTGCAGGGAGCTATTTGAAAAATCGGGTAAAACACGAAAATATTGGACTTTCTTGCTAAAAGTACCCTCTGGATCTTGCCCCTCTTCATCTTCATGGTCTTTATCTTTCTTTTTCATCGCCTTTCTCATTGCTTTTGAATTGCAAATATCACACAATGTTTTGTTCCCTAATAAAAAGCGTCAAGTTAATACAGTTAGAGAAGCCTTTTTATTAACATTTGAAGTCAATATATACAAAAACGTTAAACAAATTTTGATACACTTAAATTAAAAAGTATTTTAAATAACTATTGTTAATTGCGTCATTCTTGTGCGTGTGTAGCAGTGCAATATTGACATTCATTTTAAAAACTTACAGAAGTAAACTGCTAATGATCCTGATTCTTTGATCAGGTCAAGAAGATCTTGACCTTCAAGTGCTTCAATTACATCACCTGCAGGGTTTTTCTGAGTCAGTAACCAACTTAACAGCTGCTGTTCATCGTATAGGTCACCTGAAATAATATTCCGTATTAGGAGTCTCAATTGCTTACAAAGTTACCATTTATAGACTTCAAAACGTAAGTTAAACAATACCAGCATAAATCACAGGGTCTTTAGATCCCAATTTGAAGAATAAAACAGCCGGAAGAGCGAACACTCCGTAATCTTTCGCCATTTGCCTATCGTCAATCTTCACAAAGTTGATACCAGCACCATCGGCGTCATCATCGATGTGCTCGATCTCAGCAAGCACTCTAGGGCACTGTTTGCAGTCATTACTGTCTAAAACATATCATATATGCAATACAATTGGAATTATATCAGTTATTAATTAATCGTATCATTAATCTAACTTTGTCTAACAGGTATTTACAGTTGTACGGATTCTGAAAACGCCTTTATGTTTAAAATAAGCAATATGAAACAGATGTCATGTCAATTAATTTAACAACAAGTTCTATCAAAATTTGTAATAATTCACTATTTACATCGTTAAATGTTTAAAAATTTAAATAATACGTGTTTTATGTGAGTAAACTCCGTATTTATATATTTGTGTAACGTGTGGGAATTGCCTATGCGTGAAATTTAAATAAAACTCACAAAAAAATACCGCGACGTAATCCGAAGTCTGCCTTATTTTTTGAAACATTTTTCTGTTAACTTTTTCAATGTGATCTGTCAATTCCATATTTTCGGGATTGGTCAACCAGTCAAGTATTTCTTCTTCATCATCAATATCTCCGTCGTAGTTGATATATTTGCCTTTTCTAAAGTAAGTGATTCCAGGAGGGTTGCGAAAGCCATATTTTTTAGCCATTAAACGGTCACTGCTTTTGACTATCTTAATACCATACTCTGCTGCTTCGTCGTCGATTAATTCCACGTGTCGAAGGACTCTGGGACTTTCAGGATCTTCTTCCTTATCTGCAAACAAATATAATGGTTAATAAACTATAATTTTAAACACTTTACTGTTTTTAGTAATAGTACTTACAGAAAACTACGGCCAAAAACTCTTTTGTTTCAATATACTTGAATAATGTATCTCTTTCTATTTCTTCAATACTCTCATCTTCTTTCTGTTTGACCATCCAATCTAGAACCTCACTTTCGTCCAGGAGGTTACCTAAAATTTTTTTTTAAATTACTACATACTGAAATTTAAACATTACACAAATATTTTAAGAAACCACATCCATTTTATTCATTATTTGGAAACTCACCAGTTTACATCCAATAAGTGGCATGCGCGGGTATAACTACGGCAATACCATGCTGACATCATTCGAATGTGAAATGAGCAATGACAAAACGTAATAGAAAATATTTTTATTTAACAAAAATTGATATAGCGCCGACTCAACAATTCAACGTAACAATAAATAACATTCATGCGAAATTTCGGCCAACCAATACAACTTACTTAACGACTTATTTGTCACACAACGCTAGCACTGCTGAAAAGCGAATAGCAATAGATGGTTCAAATTATTATCTTATAGCTTTCTACTTTATTTTAATTGAATGGTTATTTTTATACGAGTCTTAATCTGACCCTTCTATCACTCTTCTATGTCATAACTTTTTAGAAACTAATATTCTTTGTAGAGACGTTATACTTGGCACTGTAGTTTTAACAATCAACATTGGTACAAAAGAATAAAACCTATAGATTTAAATCCTAAAAGTATTTGTTTAAAAATGTATTACAAAATAATGAGATTCCATGAAGACTAGAAAACTATATGAACATGAAATCCTTACAATGATAAGTCTTTCAAGATGACACGGCAAAATACAGTTAGAAATGCCTTATGTTGTTGACTCAAACTTTAATTTCTAAATATTGGAATCAATTTAACAATCATTAATAACGATTTGTACACCTGTTGATGATGTCTTAAGACACCCCAATATTTAGTTTTCATGAATTTATCATAAAGCACTACACCTTGAAACAGATGAATCAATGTGAGCTGTGTTTACTTTGCAGCAAGATTTTTTCGCTATTCTAAGAAAAATTAAAATTTTAGGTACCGACAGAAAACACAGCCCATGTGCTAATGTTACAACATTCAGTGCTAGCGGGGATCAAGGGACACGAGGTTGTTAAAAAGCTAGTAATGTTAATGTACAATGACAAACAATGCAACGTTAGCCCAGACTAATCATATTAGATGAAGGTGAAATCAGATTCTGCAAGGATTGAAAAGTATATAGGTAACATTCGTGTCCACTTGATGCCTCGCGTGCACGAAGCTACTCACAGTAACATCAGTACAGACATTAACGCAAGTAACAATACGATTGATTACAGTTTACCACCACCAAATATTGTCAGACTCGATTAAACCTTTTTTCCCTTTGCCCTGTTTGTCGGGCTTGGCGAGCGCCTTGTTCTTGCCCTTCGTTGGTTTCTCCGGCTGGGGCTTCTCTTTCTCCTTGCCTAACTTCTTGGGCGGCACCTTCGTCGGCGTGGCTTTTGCTACTTTGGTTGGACTTTGGACTTTAGTGGGACAGCACTGGTAGGGTTCATATGTCATTTTTGGGACAGCCGGTTTCGCTCCCAATCCAATGTAGAAACAGCGATCGCCTGCAGTCAGTAAAAATTTGTTGTTTACAACCCGTATAAACGGTAATTACAAGAAACTGCGAGTTAATACTGTGCATGTTTATAGTTTATGCGCCTGTTTGTTAAAGCGCTATTAATTCTAAATGAATGTTAGTATGTATAAGAATTGAAAAACATTTCAGTTGGTAAAGCGCTCGCGAATGACTGCAGGCGACAGCTAGAATGCGAGGACCCATGCGGGTACCGGTGTTTGACCATGCAGATGTGTGACTGTCGGGTACTGGGTTCATCCGTGCCTCCGTGCAGGGGTCATCTCTCGGGGTCCAATGCTATTCATTACCTGTAAACATTCGTTTTATTCTACCAAAAAAACTATCCTCGTTATCGTCATCATCTTCGTCATCATCGTCCTCGTCATCATCATCATCTTCGTCATCATCATCTTCATCTTCATCATCTTCCATAACAGTACCTTTTAGTCCACGACGATGAGAATTTTGATGTGAATTTCTACTTTCTTTAATACTTCTTTTTCTTGTTATTTTGTCAATACGGTTTTTATTGTATTTGTCGTCATCTGTGTCATCGTCATCATTGTCCTCTTCATCATTATCGTCATTATCCTCATCATCATCATCGTCATCGCTATTCTCGTCATCATCATCACTATCATTGGCATCGTCATCGTCGTCGTTATCGTCATCATCATCGTCATCGTCGTCGTCATCATCGTCATCGTCATCATCATCGTCATCGTCATCATCGTCGTCATCGTCATCATCATCATCATCATCATCATCATCATTATCATTGTCGTCATTATCATCGTCGTCGTCATCATCGTCGTCGTCATCATCGTCATCGTTATCATCTTTGTTGTTATCATCATCGTCATTGTCTAGAATCTGTTTACCCGATTTCGGAAACCGTATTTTCAGCTTGCCAACTGTTTTCCAAGACGCTTTGTTAGTTGTTGTTTTAAATTTCAACAAATTTTTAATTTTATTTTTCTTACTCTCTTCATTGCTTTTATCTATATCATCGTCATCATCATCGTTGTCTTTACTGTCATCTGTGTCATCATCGTCATCGTCATCATCATCATCATCATCATCATCGTCGTCATCATTATCATCATCATCGTCATCATTGTCATCATCGTCGTCATTGTCATCATCGTCATCATCGTCATCATTATCGTCATTATCATTCTCATCATCTTTGCCATCGCTCAATCGTTTTTGTACATGTTTGTTTAATTTCTGAGGTTTGTTTCCTGGAAATCTTACTTTGAGAGTTCCCAATTTTTTCCATTCTGCAGTTTTATCTTTTTTTGTGACACTTTCCGTATTACTTTTGCTCCGAACCCCCGAGGATTTTTTATCAACATCTGCATTGGTTTTCGATTTAGTATTAGCTTTATATTTTTGGCGGTGGCTATCTTCACCTGCAGGCATTAGTAACTGTCATGCAAAATGACACAGCTCAAACATCCAGCATTGAAGGCATAATATAAAAAATAAATAATTAAATAATAACTCATAAGACTTCTAGAATGATGTCATGCTCGTAAAATATTGCGATTCTATAATTTAAATACTTTAAAATTTCATCTTAGAGATAAAGAGACAGTATTAAAATTTATTTAAATGGATGTGGATTCTTACTTTTTTGATCTACAAGCCACTGCAGAACCTTATTTTCGTTCTTTAAGTCACCTATAAACAGGATAAAATTATAAAACAAATTCGATTATTTCGAACACAGTAATTAAAACTAAAAATTGTTGACCTTTTTCTTTTCTGAAATGTACATAATTATTTCTTATATGAAGCAAGTAGTTAAGATAAAATTTATATAATGCGTTAAAACTTACCATCGTACATGATTGGAACACCGGTCTCATAATATACCAATGCAGGGAAACTGAAAATACCGATATCTGATGCCAGTTTGGAATCCTTGGACTTAACAAATTGTATACCATGTTTGTCAGTGTCGTCATCAATAGTCTCCAGTTCTTCAAGAATATCATCGCAAGTATCACAATCTTCGCTGTCTGTAAACATAATAAATATAAGAAAATGAAATAAAATGACCAACATTGAAAAAGTAAGTAGGTAAACAAATTTATTTACAAAAGAATACGGCAAGGTGTTCAACGTCATCGATAAGATCCTTCAACGTTTTCCTATCGACACTCTCAATGACGTCAGGTTGGGAATCGTGAAGTTCCAGGACCCATTTTAGAATAGCTTCTTCGTGCATTAAATCTCCTTCATAGATCGTCCTGAATTTGTGTCTATAAAAAGCCAATGCAGGCAATACAGAGAGGTCGTATTCCTTGTCAACGCCTTCATCAGATGTCTTGACAAAATCAATGTCTTTTTCTTCACACTCGTCATCTATATTTTCCAATTCACTCAAAATTTTTTGAGATTTCTTGTCACCTTCCTCGTCTGTAAAATGCAACAAACGATTAATGAATCTGCCGTAACTTAAGAGATTTTATGATGGACCATCTTTTATTCCAAAAATATATCATGTATATTGTACATAATATATTTTAGGACTATAATTTATAATTCAATATTGTAATTAAACATAATATAATCAAAGTAGAAGTAGCACTTTCTGTCAAAGCAATCCCGTCACATTTACAAATCCCTAAGCTCAACTATTCATTTCTAAAAAATGATTAATACTTACAGAAGAATACAACCACGTGATCATTCTCTTCCAAGATCTTCTCTAACATTTTCGAGTTAACTTCTTCGATCTTGCCAGGGATTTCCAAAGTATCCTCGTCAGTTAACCATGACAAAACTTCATCCTCATCTTCGATGTCACCTATGAAATCATGAACGTATTTTAAAACCGTAACGTTCTTAAAGAAACTAAATATGTAAGTAATTTCAGCTCTTTGTTCATAATTACTCTACATAAAACTAGAAACTGAAATGTACCTTTATATATCAGAGGGTCTTTATTTCTAAAGAACACCAATGTAGGGAAGGTCTTAATTCCATACTTCTTGGCTAAATTCAAATCTTCAGTTGTAACAAAGATAATACCAGTTTCATCCAATTCATCGTCTATGTTTTCTAGTTCATCTAAAATGTTATCACATTCTTCGCCTTCTTCGCATTTTCCGCCTAAAATAAAAAAAACGAATACACATAATTTAAACAATTACTTAAAATTTGGTAAACAAAATATATAACATTATTTGCAAGTACAAACATTACATGTAAAGTGTATAATTAACTAACGTGATAAATTACTTACTAAAGTAAACAACAACGTATTCGTGCTCCTCAATAAGATCTGTCAGAATTTCGTCAGTAACCTCCTCAATCGTAGCACTGTTTTTCTGTTCGATGAGCCACTCGAGTACCTCGTCTTCATTCATCAGATCACCTTCGTATATCGCTGGAATGTTTTCCTCGAAGTATACTAAGGTGGGTAAGTGATCGATTCCAAATTCCTTGGCTTCAGCCTCGTTATCCATTCGCACTATAACAATGCCTTCCTTTTCTAATTCATCATCTATGTTTTCTAGTTCGTTGAGTATTCTGATGTCTTGTTTGTCTTCTTTATCGTCTGTCAAATAAACATTTTTAAATGAAAAGTATTATATAACTTTTGTCATTGCGTAATGAGCAATGATCGGAGTAGGTAGAACGATTTGTGATCAGTGATCTGAGACGTGTATATTAATATGGATAACCCTTCGGAATTCCAATATTTTTTTAATTAATACTTTTTTCTGATATTTTTAAATTATGAGATCTGATGTGTTGATTTCTTCCTGTTAGTTTCATTCTGTTTTTACAATCCCAAAGGGTTTACCTAAATCTATTAACAAAAAGTGTCAACTAAACGTTAGACATTTATAAAATTAGCTTAAAAAGTATGTTACTAGTAAAAAATTTTTTATTCGTTTTACTGCCTTTCTCATGACTACCTTAACCTCCATGAACAAGATTATTATTTTTTATTTTGGCTCATCCGTATTATGTTTTCTGTGAACATTTGTGATACAAGTACGTAAAATCGTTCTACCTACTCCGATCACTGGTAATAAATGTGCCGAAATAAAATAAAATTTACTACTTATGACCTAATTCTACTTACAAAAAATAACAGCCAAGTAAGGAGCAGTTTCAATTAGTTTGTCCATCATTTCATCGGTTACTTCAGGAATTTCGCTGTGACGTTTTTGGTGAAGAAGCCAACCTAAAAGATCATCTTCCTTCATCAAATCACCCTCATAGATATGAGGAATACCCTTTTCGAAAAGTACCATTGTTGGAATAGTGTCTATGCCGTATTCCTTAGCTTCTTTATCATCATCAATTTTGACAAAGGCAATGTTATTTTGATCGCATTCATCATCAATATTTTCCAGTTCTGCCAAAACTTTCTGACTTTTCTTCTGATCCTTGTCGTCTGAAAAACATTAGATAAACTGTATTTTATTTATATGCCAGTTCTTGACAGAATAGTAACAACTAAATTGGAAGTTTTAAATAAAGCTCGCTGTTTTCTAAGTGGCAGAGTAATTTAGACACTTGGCATTATTTCAAAAGTTTAACCAATGTTAAGGACATACGTAACATTAAAAGAAATACTTACAGAACAATACAGCGACGTATTGCATTTTTTCGATTATCAAATCAAGCATTTCATCAGTGATATCTTCAATTTCATCGCTTTCTGTTTGATATCTGAGCCATCCTAGAACTTTCTCTTCTTCTTCTAAATTGCCCTCGTAATATGTTGGAATTCCCTTTTCAAAGTAAAGCAACGTAGGCAGTTTTTCAATACCGTATTCTTTGGCTTCTTCATCGTTATCAATTTTCACAAATGCAATGCCTAGTTGATCACATTCATCATCGATGTTTTCCAACTCGTTTAATACTTTCTGTGACTTGCGGTCGTTATTATCATCTAAAACATGAGATTTATTAAGAACATAAGTTTTGTTCATTACGTAAAATTATGTCAAGAATTTAGCTAGATGTTATGCGTTAGTAACGGATAGCTGATCCAATTTGTATTGACATTTATAAACTTAGGACACACCTGAAGAAAATAAATTAGGAACAAATTAATGTTAAGATAAGACATCTTGTAGCATTGAATATCTTTTAATATTATAATACGTACAGAACAGTACGGCGACTGTTTTTCCGTCCTTTATTAAGCGATCCAGCATCTCATCAGTTACGTCTTCTATCTCGTCTTTTTCTAGTTGGCTCACTAACCATTCCAAAATTTCATCTTCGTTCTCAAGGTCACCTTCAAACACATAAAAGTATCACAAACAAGTCTAAAAGCTTAACTTTTTAGATAAAATGAGATAGAAAAAGATCGCTATTATACAGGAAAAATGTATGGTTTCCTTCAAACCTTTAATTATTTTTTTTAAATTTCCCTTTTCATATTGTATACTTTATTGAAATACCTCTTGAGACAAGACGATATGCTTATGATTTACTATCAACAGTGTATTGGACCTCTCAATTAACAAGAGAAATATCATTAAACAATTACCGTCATAGACATTAGGTATCTGCTTCTCAAAATACACTATAGAGGGCACGTCATCGATGCCGAACGCGTTGGCGGCCTTGGTGTCGTCAATCTTGACGAACTGAATACCGTGGCGGTCACAGTCATCGTCGATTTTCTCCAGTTCTGCTAGGACGGTCATTGAATCGTCATCGCCGTGGTCGTCTGCAAATATATAATTGAACTGTTGAAGAAAATACAATTTGTTCTATTGTCTAGTGCCATAATAATAATGATGATCTTTACTTCTCCGTCCTATGGATCAAATTAGCACGTAAAAGCGCATGATTGTATTAAATATTTGATGTCTGGTCGGCATTTTTACCCTCATTCACCATTTTTACTATAAACCTTGAAAGGCAAAGATAAAAAAACTCTGATTTCTAAAAGCTTCTAGCGCTGGATGCAAATCCAGCGTTAGTAAAACTATTTTTCTTGATCAACGATGTAATTAAAGTTAACACAATTAATTTCTTCTGCGTTTACATAAAATCAAACATGTTACTAAATGATGCGCATGCAATATTTTTAACTAATGGCTGCACTTTGGCTTTTGCACTTACAGAATAGTACGACGAGATTGTCGACGTTGCCGATAAGGGTGTTAAGGGTCTTGGCAGTGACGTCTTCGATGACGTCCTCCTCGTCGCCGGTTGACTTGTTAGCGATCAGCCACTCTAGCACGTCCTCTTCTCTGCTAAGCTCTCCTGGAAATGAAAGCATCGAAAATGCTACATTTTGCGACAACTGGAGGCTTTATTATTCCAGTCAAAATAACGAGGCACGTTTAGCAGCGTTTATACACGCGTCTCGATTTCACAGCAAGACATGGCAATTATACTGCTGTAAAAGCTTATCGTAAGGATTCTGAAGGCTGGTGATAAGTTTCTTTCCAGAATCCAATTGGATAGTGATTGACCTTGCTTTTATTTCTGCCAAACAGCGTTGTTTGACATTGCTCTGTACCAGATTGAAGGGCACCAGATCCAATAAAATTACAGGGGCTTAAGAATTTAATCTTACGACCTTGAGGTCGTCAACACGCGCGTCCTTGGTGTCGAAAGCGTCCACTGGTGACCGCCTTCTATCAGGCGTCTTATAAATACTTATGATATGCGTTTAATATACTTTAAATAGTTATTTGTTTTTTTCCTTTATACTATGAAGAATAAACATTAACTAACTCTTTTAGATACCTACCAATACTCATAAATATTTTATATAAGTATTATAAGTAGGGCGTAAATTACTATGTCATATTTAGTACCAATAAGTGTTGATGATTGTCTTAACTATAAATTTAAAAACTTGAAAACGCGTTCATCTCATTCATATAGTCTTAGGCGATCTAGTTAATAGAGAACTATAAAACTTGACCCCTATCTTTGAAAAAAGTAGGCAAAGAAATCCCAGAAAAAGATTTGCAACATCTTGTAAACTTTAAACAATGGCGTTCCACAACATGGAAAATGTACACAAAATATTTTCCAGTGACGCAATTCACGCGATACACTCGAATCCGCCATACAGTTTCATAACACAAAAGTCAGTAAAAGCATTAATGACTCACAAACCTTCATAGATAATAGGTATTTGATGCCTGTAGTACACCAGTCTTGGCAAATCTCCAAGACTGTACTCCTCAGCCAGTTCTTCGTCATGGATCTTCACGAAGCCGATGCCTAGCTGGTCCGCTTCATCGTCAATGTTCTCCAGCTCTTGCAGCGCTTTGGCGCACTTTTTGCACTCAGGTTTGTCTGAAACATTGCGCACAAATTGCTGAAAATTACGATCACCAAATATCCAGCTTATTGTCGCCTGCTGCCCCATGCTACAGGAGCGGAAGCTGTGCTGTTAAGTGCAATGCTGAATTGAGTTTCGAGTGGTGCATAGTAGTAAAGTTTATAGTGTAAAGCAGTTATCTCCTCCGTGTGGTATACAGAATAAAGTAGATAAGCTTGTATCGTGCAATGTTTATTGTGTGGCATTAAAGTGTACCTTAAACTATAACGGAGAAGACTTGCATTTCGCAATAGATAATTTTAAAGAAGCAGAAATCATTTCTATTTTATTGGAATGGAATTACAAACAGTCTATCGTGGTGGCCGTGAGAACAAAAACAAAACGGACTTACGATTAACAATTGCATGGATCACCAATGTTATCACAACTATTCTCTAAATTCTTATTTCATTCTAACACAGGTGAACGCCATCCGATTAAACATATAGATCAAAGCTTATGAGTATCAGACGGATATAAATAGGATTGTCTAAACAACTTTTATGTGACAGCATGCTGTTGCGTGAATGCAGTGTTCCATAAAATATTTGGGTCAAGGTCATCTTCTAGGCATGATAATTTTAAAAAAGGGATGACGATCGTAAACTTTTGTTTTAGAGATAAAAATAGAGCATTATTTTATCGTTTTTCTTTGCAGTTGTTAAGGAGAGAATATGTATGGTTGACGTCGTCGACGGCATGACAGGTCGGTCCGTCAATCCGAGCTTGCTGGCGGGACGCAAATAGTCCGCCAGAAATAGATAGCCTCACGGCCCGATAATGCAAACGCGTTTTTGATTCTAGCTTTCCCTTACATCAGACGGATAGTAACCATTTCAAACAACTAGACTTAATTTCAAATTAAAGATTAACAAAGAGTGTAATATAAAAGTAAATAGAAAGAGAGCCGGTGGAAGAATCAAAACTTTTTGAAATGGCTAGTGAATGTGAATTTAATTTGATAACAGTTCGATAGTAGACACGATTACTCGTAATGTCAACTATTTAAAATGCCCAATGACTCATAGTAACTCATATTACTACACCGATATGTTGTGTCCACGCCAAAAATTTAATTAGCTTTATTCGTCACCAATTGTTCGTCGGAAGTAACGGGAGACACTTCATTATTTATGGGACTAATAATAATTCAATAGAAAGTTTCATCGTTGCCGATCTAGAGACAATCAAAAGCGTGCAGCGCGTCTGGAACACGAAATGTACTACATACTATTCTAAGAAGCGAGAAGAGTTACAGCAAAACTGACATTAAATTAGGATCACCATGCCGCCATCGGAATCTTACTTACTGTTTGAAGGACCGCAACTTTTGTGATCGGGACCTACGTCAAAAACACAGTCAAACAAACGGCACAATGTACACAGGCGCCTGCTCTAACCTTCTCTAACATTTACAATAACTGAGAAAGGCGACAGAAAAGATACTTCTACTTGATAGATCTACAACAATAGATTTTACAGTTAGACCGTATCGGTCAGAGGGTTAGTTGAAAATGACTTTCGAAAAAACGTACTTATCACAATAGCTGATAAAAGTCTAAGAAGATCAACAAAACTCGTGAATAACAGTGGTATACTTACAGAAGAGTACGGCTACGTAATTAGTGTCTTCGATGATTTTGCCGAGGATTTTTTGATTGACCTCTTCTATCCGGTCAGGAAGGTCCATTGCTTCTAAACTCGTCAAGAAATCCAGGACGCTTTCTTCGTCCATGAGATCTCCTAAAATTTTACAATGTGATAAATATAAACTTTAGAAATCCCTATGATTAATTAATATGAAATTAAAATTTGTTATACTTTCACACTCGAAAAGTGTGTTTAGTATTTTTTCCGGAAAAGACCAATGTTTTTCATTGTTCCAGTTAGGTTTTAATTAAATTCCCAACGCTGAATAGACTAAACAAAGCATGATATGTTGATCAAAGATGATGAGAAGATAAGATCTTATTCCGATTGAATGTCGATTAGTTGGTTCATCAGTTACCAAATACATTGAAGCAGGCTAAATTGAACTAATTTTGGAACGGAGTAAGAGATCTTGGTAGTTATGCCAATTGTAAATGTATACAACCAATGCATTTCAAACCATATTACCTTTTCAGTTCCAAGTTTAATATTAGATTCCTCCAATTTTTTATAGAAGTAAAAGTTTTTGTAATTCCATAAATTAGGTCCGAGTCCTCTAGTTATGAGTCCCCCTACTCATGTGTGTTTATTTGGTTACGTTAGTTATGCTTGAATACACGTTTTGCCTTTATCTCGTATTAATTTACAAACCCAAACCTGAAGAGCTACCAGACCCTAAAATCAACACCAACATACAGTCCACTGTGCTACGGGGTCCTTCGAGCCGGATTTGAACCAGCGACCTAAGTATACCTATGAATAAAAGCAAAACGTGTTTTCAAGCAAAGGGAACGCAACCAAATAGACAAGGTTCACCATCATCAGCTCATCTTATGTCCCCACTGTTGGGGCACGAGCCTTCCCTATGGATGGATAGGGAGAACGGGCCATAAACCACCGGCCATTGTTAACGACTGCGAATGCAGCCCGGACCAACGGCTTTACGTGCCATCCGAAGCACGGAGGAGGAGCTCATGATGATTAATTTTTGGTCACGCATCCTATGACCGGCCTTTGCGGAAGGTGCTTAACCTCAGCACTCACAGACCGGGCGCGTTAACCACTGCGCTATCGAGCTCCTAGACAAAGTTGCCACACGGCAAAAATAAACTGTTAAATTAATGTTGCTAGTTACAACATTACGCTTAATTATAATACTAATACTGGTATTAAGTAGGTTGGTAGTAGAGGAACTACGGACCGTCGTAAATGATCGGCTTCTTCTCACGGAAGTACGCGAGGGCATACTGCTTCGCGAGCCGCTTATCGTTGATTATAACTAGTAGTGGTAGGTAGAAGAGGAACTACAGACCTTCGTAAATGATCGGCTCCTTTTCACGGAAAGACGTCAAAACGGTGAACTTCCCTATGTCACATTTCTTTGGAATCTACTTGTTGATTATAACTTATAATACTGTTAGGTAAACGAGGAACTACTGACCGTCGTAAATGATCGGCTCCTTCTCACGGAAGTACGTGAGGGCGGGGAACTTCGTGATGCCATACTGCTTTGCGAGCCGCTTGTCGTTGATCTTGACGAAGTCGACGCCGAACGTGTCGGTATCATCGTCTATCTTCTCCAGTTCTTCTAACACCTTGTCACATGTGACGCAACTTCTCGCGTCTGGTGGAAGAAATAATGAATTGAGACTGTTTTTTCTTTTACCACAATCGGGTTTAAGAACTTTATTTTCTCACAAGAACTATACATTCTCTTTTAAGAGAAAACTTAAATTTAGTACGAGTAAACTCGTACATTCAAAATTATTTATGTTGTCATACAAAAATACAAAACTATCAGTTTGATTACAACACAATTTATTGCAATAATTAATTTATCGACATAAAATATGTCAAATGTGTCGATGTGTGCAATAAAGAGTATTATCTATCAACTTAAAATCTTTATAAATTTTAAGATCTGAGGATTTTGGATATACAGTAAAATAATAAAATACAAGGCAAGAAAATACCAGGCCATATAAAAGTGGAATGGCTATAGAACCTCACAAACATAAAAAGGATACTATAGTTAAATTGATGAGTATCACATATTTATTACCTTGATGTGTTAAGTGATGTTCATTGTCACGGTCATAACAGTTAAGCTGTAGTAATTCACGGATCTACTTGGCCATTAACAGAAACGGGCTAGTTCAAACTTTCATTGCTGAAGGGTTTGCTCAGTAATCGTGGAACAAGTGGGCCACCATGGAAAGTTGTTATGGCCACTCATGGACATCTGCAGTATCCTTTTCTGTTTTTTGGAAAGAGATTGCTGTTGGCCGAAGATGGTCTTTACAGCAATAACCGGACTTTTGTGGGCGACGTGAAATTATATGGTTTCTCAAGCCTTAAGTCTCAAGTGATTGAAACATCCTCACGGGGTTTCTAGAGGGGATTGGATCGAAAGCTGGAGCATCCATGGAGCTTTTGGACTGACCTGACTTAGAGAGCTCTACTTACTTGCTTTTTGAAGTAGCAAATAACACGAATTCAGTACAACATTTAAATTTAGCTATTCGTCTTTTGTTTTGGGAATATTTTCTTAATATTTGTTTTACGTACTGTTCGAATTTGCACTAAAATGTATGAGAGATTTTAAAAAGGACTTTGGGATAGGCACCAATCGATAATCCATCCAATATTCTTCGTATCACTTGGACTTACACTGTTTATTTTAAAGTTTTCTTAAGATTTTCAAGAATTTACAGTACACAAATCTCAAATCTAACAGATGAGCTCTCCATGCCAAAGTGGTGAAACCTGAATCACAACCATTTATTTAAAATTACACCAGCTAAAATCGGAACTTTGTTTAGAAAAACGTGTTAAAAATAATATTGCCTCCAGAAATATACAGTGTGGAGAGTTATTAGAAGCTGTTTTTATTTCGTTATTGTAGTGCAGACTCGTAAAATTAGTGGATGAACTAGCTGCGGACTGAGGAGTGAACCATTCGGTCGATTTACGAGGTAACCACGCGGATTCACGGTACGTCTTGCTTTACGGTTCAATAGGGGAGAGGGGGCCCTGTGAATCATGGGGCACAGTGGTTAATCGCTAGTATTTCATTCATTTGTTCACACAGCACAACGTCTGTTAGGTTGCGCAAGTCCTCAACACATGCCCCTTCCCACCAATCAGTCCCCGCTGCGCTCACGCCAAGGACTCACGCTTAGCGGCAGTTGAGTGACAGATGAGCGGCCATTTTTTTATTTCGCAACTGTCTTACGAAGGGTTTATACCCAATTATTACTTAGCAATTTCATGATCAGTTATTTTTTTAATAACTATCCACAAACTGGCTATTAAAATGTAGGTAGAAAACTTCCAACATAAATGAGTGTAACCTCATTTTTAATTTTTATATTTTGACTGACGCTGTGGGGCTAAATGGACTGTTTTGATGTGGGGCATAGTGGATCCTGATCCACTCCTCCACTTTTCATATGTGATTTTTGAGACAATAATGATGTGCCTTTAAGTAAAGATAAAGACTGACCACTTAATTCAGAAATAGTTAATTTAAGTTTTTAGATTATATAGACTGAAAACAATAAAAATACTTTCATTTAACGACTGTGCTTCTTGGTCCATTGAACCCCTCAAATTTTTATATGACATTTGTATGAAACTATTTACTGAACCCCTGCTTGATTCACTGCACCACTATGTGAAATCCACAGTACCCTGCTCCGGGGTGCTGTGGATCATTAGGACATTATTTTAATTTAAATATTTTACTCATAAAATTGTTAATTTACGGGTAATTGTTTATAAAAATCCATTAGCCAATAAGTGTAGCTTTTGGTAATAATAATAGATAAACTGGTAATGGCAATATATTTAAAGTTATTGTTACATGAAAGATAAGTGATCCACTGCACCCCTCTCCCCTACGTTTTTTCCTATTTTTATGACTTTTCAAAAGCCAGATCATACTTTCGCACTGAATGTTATGTAAACATACATTTGTTTATCTATTGTATAGTAAAATATCCTACAGCTTTCTGACACTGAGCGGAGATCTGTTCGATACTAACACCACATGAGTAAATGTGCTAACACTGCGGAAGTTATTCTGTACTTACATACGAGTACTTAACATTTTTCCATTCTAACTCTTTTGTATCGCCACGCCAATACAGAACTACTGACTTTTCGAGTCAAAACCTGATCTACCTCTTGGTCTAAGACCGGGGTCGAACCATTAGATCACAGAGGTTATTGATGATACTTAATACCATATTCACCAATGACGTGACATTTGCTGAGTAGTCCGCCAAAAGTTAAAAACAATTTTAAAATTTATTAGTGCGTTATAAAACTGCGACTAACGAGTTAGTAGCAAAATACTCTGAAAGTACGTATAGGTATATGAATAGCTTAATTTCTTTGGTAAACCAATCACCAAACACAAACTGAGCAGCCTCGACAACGTCGAAGAATTTCACATATTTTGGACCAACACAAGCCAAACATAACGCACATTAATTTATTTGGAATCTAAGTGGGTTGACTCGAAAGAAGTTCGCTCTATTACACCCAGTGGATAGGTACAAAAACGAGCCGAAAAACCATGATGCTGTGTCCAAGCATTGAGATTAGCAAAAACTAAACACGTCACTAAAAAAATAAAATTAGACGAATGCCAATGTTCCAATCATTTAGTTAGACAATGGTCTATTTTTAATTTCAATGTTAGTTTAAGGACAACAGAATTCACAGATATATTTGTAACAGAATACATAATATTATTATTGTGCTGAAGTCTCGTACATAATATTACTACTAATGACGTCTTCTTCTATTTCGGGTGGACATGGCATGGATATTATAAATATTCTCTAAAACGTTATGGCATCATCAAATAGTGTATCGGTCAGTGAACTTCTCTCCTCTTCTTTCATGCTCTTCAGGCCAATAAAGTAACCAATCTCGATTACTAGTAAATGTACCTAACTAGGTTAAAAATCTTAATTACATAAAATACCTAAACTTGTTAGATACAGACATATTTTGATATTTTTGATTGAAATTGTAAAATGACAAAACAACAGAAGTTAAAGTTAGAAGTTAAAAATAACAAATTAAATTAAAACAAGTCAAATTCGAATTATGAATAAGCATCATCATCATCAGCCTACACACGTCCACTGCTGGACATAGGCCTCTCCAAGTGCACGCCACCGAGCACGATTCGCGGCTGCTCTCATCCAACTCTTGCCAGCCACCTTGCGAAGATCGTCGTTCCACCTATTCTGAGGGCGTCTGAATGGAAATAATTTATTTGTATTACAAAATAAATATTTGGTCAGCAAAATTATTATATGGTCAGCAGAATTATACAATCGGTCAGCATAAGAAATCCTTACTGCTGGTTCACAGTATTACGCTGGTTAGGTTAAGTTTTTTTTCCTGGGCGTAGCGCAGCGTAGCGAGGACCAGTCACGGAAGGGGGGAGCGGCATAAGACTGCTGTTCAGAATGATATAAGTTGCAAACTGATTTAGAAATATTTGCTGACCATAAGTTGCTGTCCAACTAGCTTTTTTGCTGCCCAACTAGCATTTTTTTGATAACAAAAATACGAATACTTTGCTAACCTTTTAAATGAATAATGGAATATCTCAATTGTGACTGTACCTGTGAAGAAACTCCAAGTAAATATATATTTTTTAATAGAGAAGGATTTGCATTAGGCATATCATATCAGAATCACAACCCAAGCCTGAAGTATGAAACTGATCTGTAACCTAGCCCTAAATTGCGGCGAGGATATCCTGATGTTTTATTGGCTAGACCCCCCCATAATATCAGGAACATCCCACATAACCGATGCGTAACCACGGGCGCGACGTGTATTCTTAAAAATATATTAAAATATCCAAAAAGTAGGAAAAAACAAACGAGCAATAGGAAATTTAAGTAAAATGGCAGCTATCTTTCTAATTGTGTCCACAAGATAAAAAAAACCGCAGTGTAGGGTTCCGTAGCCAATCTCAATAAAGCATAATAGTTCACAAACAGATGCCTCAATCAAAAAACTGTATTCACAAACCCACAATATTTTTGAAATTGCTATCCAACGACACATGGGGTAGACAAGAAAAAAAAATACATACTCAATTAAAAAAAAAAATATTTTTCAAATTTTACTTCCCCACTTTATCGGCATGGATATGTATGTCTACGCCAAATTATTGCTTTCTAGTACTAAGAGTCTATGAGCTAGGCTGGGGACGGACAGACAGACAGACATGGCGAAACTATAAGGGTTCCTTGTTGACTACGGAACCCTAAAAAAGTAAGGAAATGACAACGCACGCTAGTTTTTGTACATAATATAGAATAGACTAATCGGAATAAATCTTCTATAACTAACTTTTAATTACTAGCAATTTGTAATTCTTCAGACAAGTGTGTGCGATAACAACAAAAAATCCTTGCTCCAATGCTAATAATATGCACAATAAAATTAGTAACACGCACTGGTCTTCAGTATTTAGTCGAGACTCGAGCTCACATGGAACCTGAAAATAATGTTTCTATGCAACTTAGTCATGCGGCGACATTTTTATTACATTTGGGCATACTCCAAATGCAATTTTAACCTTGATCATTCTTCTAAAAATTTCACTAGTGAAAATCGAGTTATTAAAATGCTATTTTGCTAGTATCATCTTCATTATCACCATCTCAGCCAAAAGACGACCATTGCTGGACAAAGGTCTCCCCTAAGGATCTCCATAACGACCGTTTTTGTGCTGCTCACATCTAGAGGCTAACAGCGACCTTCACCAGCCCTTCACCAATACCGTCGGTCCACCTTGTTGGAAAAGTTAGTTTAAGAATGACTTTACAACTAAATACTACGTAACATAACTAATTTTCTGTGATCATGGGATCTTATTTCCGCACCAAATCCCAATACAAGATTATAAAATTATTTATCGATACCGTATTTTTTTGAATTGTCCATAGCAAAATCGTTATTTACTTCAGTCGTTCGCTCAATATCTGCTACATTAATTAAGACGTCTCTTGCAAAGTATGTTGCGACGATGTGCCAACAGAAAGTTAGAACTCCACCTATTCATTCATCCATTCATATTTGTGTTACCTTTACAAATTAGAGAACATCACCATTATCATTTTAGCCAAAAGATGTCCATTACAAATTATTATTTATCATTTATGTTTCAGCGGGTAGCTGCTGGATGCGAGCAGCACAAAACCGGTAGTAGTGGAGATCCTTCAGAAAATTCAGAAGGCTTTCCTATGAAAATATGCCGGTGGGTATATATTGTCTTTACTAAAGCTACTAAAGGCATATTTTCTCTCTTTTCTTAACGTTGACTTGCGTTGCGTTACCCCTTCGGTAGAGTATCTATGTTTTTGTGAGAATTTTAATATCATTAATTTTAATGTAATTAAAAATCATGTTTTTAATATCAACCTAGTTTTGGGATGAAATCTTGTTCCTTACACCCGAAAGAACGTCTCTATTAGAATGGATCATCATCATCAGCCTACAGAGGTCTACTGAACATTTAGACTTATTAAAAAGGATACTTAGTGAATGTCTTGTTAGAAGCATGGCAATATTTGCAGATTGCATCAACTTATATTTTATATCTATTATATTTCCGTAATCAGCATTGTTTAACAGAAGTTTGAAGATTCGTTTTACTATCAACAACTCTGCGTTTTATTTACAAGCATTAGCATTGGATCGTTAATCTTATATTGATGTTTCTATTTTCAAGGATTTTTTTGCAGACTTTGTTTATGAAACTGTGAAATCTAGTTTTAGTATGTAGTTACAATGCGGCAGTTGCTCTCAGTCAGTTTACGTAACTATCATGGGTACTGTGAAAATCATTACACGTTACTGTACTACGTCAGTACGTCAACATGTTATCCTACATCAAGTTATGTTGTGGAACTGAGATAGCGTCTCGAAATTTTTCTGGTATTCATGACATTTATAAGAATCTTATAAATGTATTTTTTTTTGTTTTTCTTTAATTTACGACCTCCTTGGTCGAGTGGCTTGCACACCGGTTTTCATGGTGTCGCCATCTCTGAGGTCCCAGGTTCGATCCCCGGTCGGATTAATTTAGAAATACCTGTTTTTCTAAATTATTTCGGGTCTGGGTGTTTTCTATGTATAATAAGTATGTATTTAAGTATATTAAGTATGTTTATCCGTTGTCTAGTTAACCATATATCGAGTTTCTTAAGGAAGCTTTAGAATTGGTGAGTGTGGGACACATTTATTTATTTTATTATTATTATCTTCATCATCATCATCAGCCCATACACGTCCACTGCTGGACATAGGCAGAGGCCAAGTGCACGCCACCGAGCACGATCCGCGGCTACTCTCATCCAGCTCTTGCGAGCCACCTTGCGAAGATCGTCGTTCCACCTAGTCTGAGGGCGTCCTACACTACGTAATAATCTTCAATTTTAATGTCTTAATCTTAAAGTTAATTTACAAGTAAATAATAGTAATTTTAATCTGTTACATTAGGAGTTAACAAGTATTTACCATGATTTTCAAGGGATTGTGTGAGTTAGGACAAATTATGGACTTGAATCAATTGTGTAATTAACTAGAACCGTTAAATTGACTATCATAATTAACTATGTTACGATAAATAGTTTGGCAAAAGTGTTTGGGATATTTGAATTCGTCACCGTTTCCTAAATTAAAAAAATATATAAATTACTGTAAAAACAAACTTAGACTGTATTTAATTCCCTTACAAATTTTTTTTTTTAACATATATTCAATCTTTAACTAAATCCGTTGTAAGTGATAAATGCTTTACATTGGTTTTAGTAAAATTATAAATACCTTGGGCACCGCCAGAAAGGCCCCCGTTCACAAGAATACTAATTATTTTAACTCCTCTGAATCACAATTTACAGAGCTCATAGCTGTGAGATGGGTTCAAATGTTGCAGATAAGTTTCTCAGATAATCCATTATGTTCTGAGTTCAGAAGGCTGAGACATTGTAGCAGCACCTCCTGCTGTCTAGAGAAGTGAGCTGAAATTTTGCCTTTCAAGTTTTCATTTTCTTTCGGTTTTTCTGTGAAACTCGCTTTCAGAACTCAGGAAGTTGTCTATAAGAAGTTTGAATGGAAGTTACATAACACTATTAGATTTATGATGCCTGATGATGATCTTAGGGATTCCCAGCTTTTATCTTACCGGATAGCAGGCAAGTGCCGATAAAAATCCAGTGACGATAATAATAAAATGGTCAACGACTGAGAAACTGGCTGTCTTAGCCCTAGCAGTTGGAATAAATGCTACATACATTACCGATATGGCGGAAAACTTAGATACGATGATGACCGATAGAAAGTAAGACAGTTTAGTCTGTGGTCAGCGAAACGAATCTGTGGGTCTAAGACTGTGATTGAACCACTACACCATAGAGATTGTTAGCTTAAATAAGCCAAGTCTAAGACATAGTTGAGAGAATAAGTTGAATTACTTCGATACGACTATGATAATAAAGCGAGAAATAAGACAATAAACCTGAGACAAAATAAGACTGATAAACTTTTCTTGCAAATATATTTTTTATCATCTTCAACTTATTTTGGGGTGTTTCCCAATCTTTGTGTCGCCTTCCTGACACAACCTTCATTGGTCTGACTCAATAGAATACAATAGAAAACAGGCATAAATACAACAAATTATACAAAAAACAAGGGAGCAAAAGTTTTTTGGAATAAATTACAATAATAATGGTATTTAATCTGCATAATGTCCCGCTAACACTATGGCACTGGTCTTCTGCAAACATATCGACCAGCCTAATGGTTAGTAACTGGTTAAAATGGTTCTACATTTTAAGATGGTCATAACTGTTTATAATTGGCCTTGTGCTATCAAACAAAAGGGAAGCTCAAGTCCAACTGAAAAATGAGCACACTATTACCCTTTTCTTCTCTCGTTACAGGAATTGCATCAAAAGATAGTTTAGTTTATCAACGTATATTCACTACATTTATATTATTAAATAAGCTGAGGATTTTACAATGATTCATTTTAATTGGAAAGTGGTAATGATGCTTCGACAGCCAAGAACTGCTGGCATTTAGAGCTCAATAGGTCCTATTTTATGAATAGTAGATGGACGGAAGAAAGAATGGAGTGTGCGTGGAAGACAGAATTATTTTGACCAAAAGTTGGATAAAGTTGATCAATTTCAAGGTCTGAATAAAATCTTTGACAGGAATGCCACAAGTATAATCGTATGTGACCAGTAATACCATGCTATGAATGATCAATCATATAAAAAGGAATGTCTTTGTTTCCTCACTGGCCTTATCAATGCCCAGACCAAACCCTTGGATTTAAAAAGCTGATATTTATGGTTTTCTTTTTATGAAGTTTGCAAGGAATATAAGTTTTTTTTCGAATTCCATCGGGATCACAGCAGTCGCTAGTCTACAATATGCATACACAATCTTACTCAGTAAGTTTTTAGTTTCGCGATAATTCATCATTTGAGGATAAGAAAAATGGGATGTTGTATATTTTTGCCTGTCAATATGATAACACTTTTCTTGAAATATGTGGAAACAATGCTTTTGCAAGATGAATGTGTTTCACTCAACAATTTAAGTATGTTGTGTATCTTTCTGTCTGAAAGCGATGGGAAAACGATGGTTACATGACTTTAGGAATATCAAATATACATATTTATATTGTACGCCTCAGCATAGTATGCGTTTTTGGAGATTTTATCTGTTGTTCGAGTGCCATCGCCAGTCCTCTAAAGGACACCATCAGGCTGAACCAATATGCCTTGATAGAAATCCAAGTCACGCATTTTTATTTACATTGACATGAAAATTTGGTAAATATATTTACGCGGAACTATATCGGGCAAGGAATAAAGATCTTGTACAATCCTATTTGGATATTGCCCGAGTGATTAGTTCAATAGACCAAACAAGCCAATAAACTTTTTCATGCTTAGTGGCTAAACATTATACAATTGTGTAGGTACTGCGGTAAAAGTGGAGTTTAGTAAGGAATTAGGAATACATTTCTTAAAGAATACAGGAATATATAGAGATGTGGAGTGGTAGTAGCAGATAGTACAGTGATGCAAGTAACATTAATATTACTATTAACACATGTGTCTATGCTAATTTCAAAGATATTTTAAATGCAATATTAATAAACATAGTACCAACCACTACTAGCAATTCTATAAGTTTATGAATGGGACTTAAGGTTAATATTTTTATATGCCATGTGGTAAGACTCTATAGTTATTACCACATGAGTTACTACTCTGTGGTTATTACTGCGTGCTAACTGCGTGGAAAGTTATTGTATTGTTCGCGGCAGTCGTCCTAATTTTCATTAATCCAGGAATTAATGATTACATTCGTGAATTTGGATGTTTTCCAAGAGAAACAGTGGTACGAGCGTTTTCGTAATATGTCTTTTCTCTAACAAACACTGTGCCGTACTATTTTTGTAACACTTTATGATGGCAACTGTATCAAAGTTAGCTCTTAAAAATTAAGATAGTCTTCAGTTACATCGCTACACTTTAAGAGACTAATACCGCGTGGATGACCAGGATGTATCCGATAATTAATTTTCATCTGGATTTTCATTGA